>APFE030011176.1:102952-113557 GCA_000404065.3 Pinus taeda
TAACTTTCAGAAGGATGTTATAAATAAAGCTTGGAGTTTACAGGAACTGAGTCTTACTGGTGCATGCTGTGACTGGAACCATTGAATGCTACAGGATTCTAGTGCTATGGCTTAATATAATAAGTGTTTCTCTATCTCTGTTAATGTTATGTTATTTGTTTTAACTCATGACTCTCACAGGTTGTTCTAAATCTAGGAAAGAAAGAAAAAGAATAGCTCAAGATTTGTCCATGGAGACACCCTAATCTCAATCTATCTTCACTATAAATGTTTTTCTATAACTTCAGTTGTTTAAATTGGAATTCTTAACTACTCCAGTAAGCCCTGAATATCTCACAATCACTATTTAGTAATTCATTTATGCTACTAAGTAGAGATTGTTGTTCAAATTGGTATCACACTGTCTGTAACTCCATTTCCCATCGTTTCACTCACTAAACGGAAAATTATATTAACAATAGCTATCTAGCCTTGCAGCAAAACTTTCTCCATCATAGGCACCAGAACTATCTCACACTTCTGACTCCATATGCTCAATGGATTAGCATCTTCTGCTCATTTCATGCCCTTCTTAAAACAAAAGTTCACCAACCAAAATCTCAAACAGGAAACGGAAACTTTAAACTAGCCTAAAATCTTCACAACACATAGCTGAAATTTAAAGAGAGATCCCTCTCTGATTATAGATAGGCTAGGGTCTATAATCCAAAGATTGGTTAGTGGTTACCCCGGCCGTATTCCCTTGGGAGTCATAGGGAACAACCTGGGTATTAACAACATGCACATCTACTCAGTTGTTAATGTACACAGCTTGAGACTATTTGAACCTTCATTGATTGAAAATCCCCAAGAGCAAAGTCAATTGCCTTCTGTTGATGATTTGTTACCTGAATATCTTCATGAGTTGCAAGAAGATACAGTTCTTGACAGGAAGGTGAGAACCACGCGCAGAGGAGATATCGAGTACCTCAGGATTGGACTCAAGGTTTCAAAGCCAAGCAGTGCAAAATGGCTAGAAATTGAGCAAGCGAGGAAGCTATGCCCTCACTTGATTGATGCTTAAAAGAAAACCAACTTTTGGTGGTCCAAAAGCTTTTTCAGTACGAAGGCTGGGATCTGAATTGGATCCTAAACACTCTCTAAGTTTTCATGATTGTTTCAAATTATGTCAAAAAATTCAAGTCCTAGAAAAATCAAGCTATTAAAAGGAATCCTCATGACAGTTGCAGTTATGGCCAGAGCGGAGCAACGAGGACCCTCAGTCGAGCACATAGACCGTTGGCCCATGGTAAAGCATAATGGCACAAAACTGGCAAAATTGAAGGCTAACTCAGGAAACGGAGGTGTATTCTGGTACACGATTAGCACTATGCGCTAATCGCGTATCGCAAGGCATCCCCCTCAGCGATGGAAAGCCCCTAAGCGCTCGGTCCCAAGGAAAAGCATAAAATCGTACGAAAATCACCAGAGGGAGGGTCCCACACTAAAACCGACAGGATATCAGAAGGGATTTAAGCAGTAAGCAGTTTTGACTGAGTCCCACCCGATACCATACATTGGGTGACACACGTCCGATGGATCAGAGAGAAAACCGATCACATCGGATGGGTAAAAGGCATGCTACTTACACGCCTGATATGGTCAGAGACCATAGGATCTAGAGGCTCTAGATCAACGGCGGAGAAATGATCCAATGGATGACCAAATTTGACGGGGAATTAGACTGAGTCACATAAGATTTGTTGTCCAACATGATCGATGAGTTAGCAAAGGAATCCGTTTCGAGGGCAATCTTGGAGCAACGGAAACAACAACTGTTAAAAGAACACTGACACTCGGTTCGTGAGAAAACAGGTGGCCACCTCCTTGCGAAGTGTTACCCAATGATGATGACGCAGAGCAGAGGAAATCGAACGAATAGAGGTAGGGAAACCAGAAGGTCGGGAAGCAGAAACAAACAGTCAAAGAGCAGATTGGCTTTAAAGCCATGAACTGACTGAAGCAGAGCAGGCAACACAGAGAGGTTGTAACTGAAAGGCAGTGACAAGAGTTAGTTAGACAAAGATAGCTGAGAACAGAGAACAGAGTAGAAGTCGAGCTGACCTGAAGGCAACATCGAACCAGACAGAGCCAGAGTAGAGTCAGAGAGTCTGTGTACTCCAGAAGGCTTGAGAGGTTCAAAAAATATCCTTGAAAGAGGCCTATCATACTACTGTAACCCTTAGAGGTTGCGTTTCAGTAAGGAGAGTCTGTGTACTCCAGTCCTACTGATTTTCATCTTTTTGGTGAGACTCGAATTGAGTCAACTATTGTAAAAACTCCGCTTGAAAACATAATAGAAAGGCCACCACTGAAGGCTGGACCAGGAGACATAGCCCAGAAGCGTTGGGTGAACTCCTTATTAAACTTGTTGTGTTGCATGTTTGTATGTTATGTTTTCTCTAACTGCTTCAGTGTCTATGTATTTCGCAATCTTATCGATCCGTTGCATAAAGTAACATAGGCACATCCAAGCACATGAGTCTGTAATACCTTTAATTATTTAACCTAGATAAATTCCAGATCATTCCATCTCCTTCACCTTTGTTCTTTGGAGCCTTAAGCGACGAACTAACGCCTTCTAACTCTACAACCTGTAGTACATTGTTTTGCAAATTACATGCTTGACTTTCATGACCAACTAATGACCCAAGTGTCCCACACTTTCCACGAGTTTATAACACATACTCGGTGGTCAAGTTTACAACAAGATGGACACAATACTCCAACTACAAAAACAAGGCTAACATATCATTGTTACTTCAACAAGTGATGGAAAACTCATCATCACTGCAACTTTCCAAACATAAGGCCAAACACTATTGTTTTGACAAGCGATGGAAACATAACATCACTATCAGAGTGTAAAATGCAACTCAAAATAAGACCAAACATCATTGTTACTAAACAGGTGATGGAAAACACATCATCACTTTTACATTTTAAAATGCAACAAATGATTTACAAAAGAACGAACATGAAATGACAACATGTCTAGAAACCATTTTTCACTTATCAATGTGAATGAGTCACCTCCTTGAGCTGGTTTTACTTATCGAATAACTGCTTCACTTGGTTCATGCACCGATGCTTTGTATTTAAGGCACTGCTCTAGTTGGAGCCTCCAACAAGTGGCTTTTTGATGGCCACTTCTATCGCAATGACTACAATACATCTTCCTCCTCCAGATTTTCTTAACCTGTTTCTTTTCATGCTTTTGAGAGGGTCTTTCACACCTCATCCTTTTGTGTGCTGCCATTCTTTTCCAACACTTAGAAAATGTATGGTTATGTAATCCACAAAAGGTGCATGTTTTTCGATGCCATGTTCTTCGTCATCATTAACAACATGATCATAATCAAAATGAACATTTGAATGTTGAGAGTGGTTATACCTTTCCTTGTTGTCTTTGGTGTAAGTATGGCGATGAGAGTTGGCGTCAGCTCTTTCCTTGCAATGGAAACTGTCATGGGATGATGGGGATATGTTCCCATCATTTTCTTTCCTTGACGATTTTGACGATGTCTCAGAAGCATATGACACTTCGAACATTCTCCCTTGGTTTATCTCGAGCTTGTAAATTGAGGTCTTTGCACAACCTCTAATGGTTGAGTCATGCCTTTGTTATTAAAACCAAGTTCTTCTTCCTTCTCGTGCTTCATCCTGGTAAGGAGCCTCGTGTTTGTCCCTGTAATTAGGATCTCCAAATCTCCAACAGACATCATACTATGTGACAACGAAACTGAAAGGAAATCAACATCTTTTACCTCCTCTGTCGATTTGGAAAGAGCTGTTGATGGCTTCTCATCATCTGTTTTTAGTGATTTGCTAGCTGTCTCGGTGCATTCCCTAACTTCCTTTCTGACATACCCAAGTCCTACCTAACGGGGTAATTCTTCTAATTTGATGGGGTTGACAATGCCTTGGCCATTAATGCCCAAGCCTTTTCCTTCATGCCCCATTCTCTTCAACAGTTTGGAGCCAATTCCTGTGGTATGATTTTAAAAAATAGCGAAATCATCATTAGGAAACATACATGAAGATGGATAACTACTTTTCACCTCACATGGGTCTCGCTGTAGCTTTTCCAAGGCCTCCTCTTTTGCTCGTATCTGTCGTAGCAAAATTTATTTTTCCTCTTTCTCTTCATGTAGACACATCTTCAATTCAATGTTCTTTGTTTGAATATTATGTTTGTTGTGCTTTAGTTCTTCCAAGGCCTCTTCCGTGGCTTGCAACTGACGCTGCAATTGCACATTTTCCTCTATCTCTTTCTCTAAAGTTTCATACATTATCTCTACCCTTTTGGAAATGTTGAGCATAGTCTCATACATCGCTTTTTCATCCTCTATCGCTACATGTTCCATTGTTCACGCTCGCAATTCACATCCATGCAAAGACTACTCTAATACCACTTGATCCAGGTCTGGGTGTGACGAAGGACCCTTCCAAGACCTTTACTTTTGTGATGTGTTAAATTGCATTTTTAAAATAATGTTAATGAATACATCTGCATGCTGTAAAGAATAGGAACAAGACAATCATCAGCACATGAAAACATATGTCGTTGATAACGAAGTTTGTCTAGGAGGGACTATGTCTCCGGGCCCCAGTGTCAAGATGGTGTAGGCCGCTGCATTAAGTGTTGCCAATGGTAATGATGTAAATAAGAGGTGATGTCGTTATAATGCTAGGAAAATGCCTTCACACAGGAGTGGCTCTAAGATATTACCACTACAGGAACTCTCAGTAAAAAGACTCCTATCAGTACGACACAAAAACTCATGCACAATGAACATCCCGCCAACATGGCATAAAAGGGATGTCAAGCCAAACATGCATGATGACACATGAGTAGCCCATCAGCATACAACAAAGGGATCTCAAAACACAACATGGTGAATGATGACAACAAGTACATCACATAGGCGATTTCGCGTCACATCAAGCGTGAATCATAAAAATGAGTAAGAAAACAAGATCCCACATCAAACATCAACAATAATCTGTGCAACACAATTCGTAAAGAAGAAGTACATGAACACATCATATACCTCACAACCAAGGGCCACCTGAAGAAGCGGATGTCAAACTATTGAAGCTGTTCGGACCATCGTTCTCACGGCAACGATCACATGAAAATGATTGCTCGCACATGAATGTAGACGTCTGCACTAGCACTTAGAAAAGTGGCTGGAAAAATGAAATGAGAGAATGACAAATCTTAATGCACCATCAGATTTGTGGCGTCGAGTAGTGCAAAATCGACTATCCAAAATCTAAATTCTGAGAAATTGAGAATCTAGGGCTCAAGGAATCTTTTAGATTCCCCCTAGATTCCTCAAAGATTCTGCTCCATGAGTGGACTGGAAATCTGAAACTCAAATGAAAAATATGAAATTTCCATTGCGATCCCTATGGAAAACCGTGAAAAACAAGTATAAAATTGACTATATTCTGACATGGAGAAAAATTACCTCGGGAAAATTTCAAGGATCATGGTTTCGCTACCTGTTTTTAGAGCGATCATGGTTCCACCTGCATACTGAAAAATGGCCAAAAAAATTAGAACTCTGATGGAGAAATAGATAGTTCCAGCGCATTCATGGCATCGAGAGGTGTTGAAACCATATAAAATTTGTCAAATTCTGACAAAGTGGAAATTTGGCCCTCCTGCAAAATTCATGATTCCACTTGCATTAAAAGTTAATTAAAAATTAATTCGTCTTAATTTGCATGCCCGCTCCTGGTTCCTCCTCTACCTCCCATGCACTATAGAAATTCTGGGTTTATATAAAAAATTTGGGCGGATTAATCAATGTGAACCATTTGGTGTAGTTGGTTATTGATCTGTTTAATAGGGAGGAGGTCAGGTGGTCAAACCCTGTCTCTTCCTTTTTTTATACATTGTAAAACAAAATATTTAAATTTAATTTTTGTTTCGGCTGGGCCCACCTTTGGTGACCCGCCCACCATACCCACCTTCTCGAGCGCGTTTCATTAAGTGTGGTTGGCGCTTGTTGTTTAGGGGCGCGTGTCGGTTTGTATTAATGGGGAGTGGTGGTTGGTTATGGGGCCGCCCGGTGGGCCGACCCTCGTGGCTGGGTTGGTTCAACTCCTGTCGGCCTCTCTTTTAATAGAGCGATGGTTCATGGGGGTGGTGGCCCCCACCCCCTTTTATTGTATTTTTTGTTTTGTTTTCATGACAAATAATGCACCTTTCTTGAAATTCAATTTTTTAGCCGTAGGAGACAATTTAACAACCCCACAATTTCGTCCGGAATCCGGCCCAGGTTGGCGGGAATCCACTCGCTAGAAAAACTCCAAATTGTGTCTTCCTTAAGCCTGCCCAGTCTTCAAAAAGTCAACCCAACTTTGACTGCTTCTAGCTTTCGCATACGAACTCGGATTGACGAACCGTTCACATCACTGCAATCAGAATGACGAGGTCTACGCTCTAGTCCTGATTCAAGCATAATCCAAACACTTTGATTTTTGAGCTTTCCTGAGTCCTCTTTGTCATGTGTGTGTCTCTGGAGCCACCTGAATCAAGCAATCACTTCTCCAAGCATGCCGCAAAGTGGAACACCAAGTGGCATGTCAACCCCATCTTCAACAAGCACAAGAAGACAAAAATTCAAAAATTTACATGAAATTTATGAGCAAGATGAAATTGATAGTAGCACTGGTCTGAATTCCTTATTTTCCTTGTTTTGTCATGTAGATGACCCAATCCATTTTGAGGATGCATTCAAAGAAGAAAAATGGTTTTTGGCAATGGAGGAAGAAATAGAAGCAATACAAAGGAATGACACATGGGAGTTAATGGACCTTCCGAAAGGAAAACATGTCATTAGAGTGAAGTGGGTCTATAAGACCAAAAGAAACATTGAGGGAAAGATTGAAAGGCACAAAGCAAGGCTAGTCATCAAAGGATACAAGCAGTAGCATGGAAGAGATTACACGGAGACGTTTGCGCTAGTTGCGAGGATGGAGATAGTGCGCGCAGTTGTGGTGATTGTCACACAACATAAATGGAAAGTGTATCAAATGGACATAAAATCAACATTCTTGAATGGAGTGATGGAAGAGGAAGTGTATGCTGTGCAACTGCCTGGTTATGAGGTAGAAGGACAAAGTGTAACGGTTGAGGAAAGCTCTTTATGGACTTAAACAAGCACCGCGCACATGGTATAGCAGGATAGATGCCTACTTTTTGGATAATGGTTTTGACAAATGTGATGTTGAGCCTACTCTCTACATCAAAGAGAGCGATGGTAAGATTCGTATTGTTGTCTTATATGTGGATGATTTTATTTTTACAGGCAGTAATGATTTCCTCATCATTGATTTCAAGCAAGTCATGAAGAGTGAATTTGAAATCACTGACTTGGGACTGTTAAGATATTTTTTGGGCATAGAAGTGAAGAAAACAAAAAATGACATTTTAATCTCTCAATAAAAGTATGTGGCAGACATTTTGAAGAGGTTTAAAATGCGGAACAACAAGTCCGCACCATTGCTGATTTCAAGCAAGTCATGAAGAGTGATTTTGAAATGACTGACTTGGGACCGTTAAGATATTTTTTGGGCATAGAAGTGAAGAAAACAAAAAAATGGCATTTTTATCCCTCAAGCAAAGTATGTGGCAGACATTTTGAAGAGGTTTAAAATGCAGAATAGCAAGTCCGCACCAACTCCAACTATCATGGTGTTGAAGTAGAGCAAAGAAGATTGTAGTAGCAATGTCAATCTGACATTATGAAAAAGCATGATAGGTAGCTTGATGTATTTGACTGCCACTAGGACATATATAATGTATGCAGTAAGCTTGGTGTCGAGGTTCATGGAGACACCTAAGGAAACACATTGGCAAGCATCGAAAATGATTGTAAGGTATGTCAATGGGACAAAACAATATGGCATTTTGTACACCAAAACATATGATTTCAGACTGGTTGGTTACATTGACAATGATTGGGCAGAAGTATCAATGACAGAAAGAGCACATCAGGATATGTTTTTCATTTGGGTTTCGGAGCCATTTCATGGGCCTCCAAGAAGGAGCCAATAGTGTCACTGTCAACAAAAGAAGTTGAATATGTCGTACCAATAGCAGCAACGTGTCATGAAGTTTATATGAGAAGGATGTTGAGGGATCTTAGTCATGACTAAGAGGGAACAACAACTATTTTCTGCGACAACACCTCAGCGATTGCATTGGCAAAGAATTGTGTCTTTCACAAGAAAACCAAGCATATTGATGCTAAATATCATTTTATCAGAGGGTTCATTAGCAATGATGAAATTGTGTTGCAACATTGCAGGTCACAGGCACAATTTGTTGATATTTTCACAAAGCCATTGGGATGTGAAAGTTTTTTTTATCTCAGAAATTGTTTGGGAATTGTCAATGGCGGAAATTGTGATTATTGGGAGTGTTGGAAATATTAATCCCAACCACTGCGTTAAACACCTTAACAACAACCATACTTGTGAGAGGTATTTTTTTGCAGGTTGTGTCTTTGTTTGAAGATGGAAGGACTGAAGCCGGAATAGAAGTACCACGCGGACCATTCTGCAACACATCACAGAAGTTAAGGCATTTAATGAAGTTTGGTAAATATGGGGACGCATTTACTGCGCGACTATTTCTCGCACTCCACAAAAACACCTGCGCGATTACTGTCCACATTCAACAACCACTACGTATTAATTATTTTGTTGTGTCATGTATTAATGTCAAATTGTATGTTGAGATATATATGAATGTAAAAGTCATTTTGTAGGAGTGAGAGCCTGTGAGGTAGGGAGGAAAAAATTCTGGAGAAAATTTTGGTGGGTGCATGAAAACAATAGTTATTGTGTTTTATTGTGGGTTATTCTGAAACCCCTAGTAAAGTGTAAATCACTGTAAACCTTTGTTTTTTACTTGGTGAATGAGCCGCAATCTCATATGAATGTATTTTCATAAATTAGAATTTAATTCTAAATGATTAGAATTTAATCTTAAGTTTTATTGTGTTGCTCTAAGCTTACTCTGTTGTGTAGTGAGTGAATTATGTGTTTTATGAAGCCTCTGTATAGCTACACGAAATCCTTGTATAGCTGCACAAAAATCCTTGACACAGCTAACCTCTTCGTGAAACTCCTTTACTCTTCTTCTCCCCTCCGCCTCTCCGTGTAAATTACTTTTTCTAACATGGAATACCCATATTGGCTGAAAAGCTTAGGCAGATTCTAAGAAATAGTGATATGTAAGTTCCTTCCTAAAATTTTCAAAAAGATTGATTCCACACTTTCCAAAAGGCAGGAAGATATTGTTGCATTACCTAGGTGTTTCTCTTTGTCTGCTGATACAATGCTTGAGTTTATTAAAGAAATGGATTCCATCATAGGTATGCTAAACAAGATTACTATACAGGGGGGCTTTGAAGAGTTCGAAGATGAGCCTGATATGCATTGCACTGCTTTCTTGAGCAGGATGTTCAAGACTTATTCTCATGATCTATTCAAAACAACCTAAATATCATGAGACCATTTTATTTACGACGAAGTAAAGTTACTAGAAGAGGCACATGCAATCACTCTTTTCAACTTTTTGCCTCCTCCTTCTCTTATAAGTTTGCTGAAGAATCATGTTGATTATGTGTCTGAAACATGCAGAGACTTAGCCATCCATGTTTGCGACTACTTGGACAAAGTCATTTGTCACGTGATTGATCTCAAAACGCAGAGCTATCCGAAGTTGCAGTCAGTATCAAGGAGAGTTTTTCAAGCTCTCATTGGCAGAAAAAAGGATGAGTGCGTTAAGTATGTTGAAGATATGATGGAAATGGAGAAGTGAATAGTTCTCACAATGAATCCTAGTTATGTCGAATCCTTCTTCAAGTTGCAAGAATAGAAGAAAGAATTCATTATGGCCTTCAAACCGCATATTTCACAGGGTATTTCTATTAAAGGCATTGGAGAAATTAAATTAAATAAATTAAAACACAATTTGCAGGCAGTTTTTATTGAAGCATTGGAGAAATTAAATTGGAAAAAGTTCCAAAGATCAGCAGTGGCGACCTCGAGGCGGCCTTTGAGTTGAAGATTAGCCTCATTGCTTATTGGAATGTGGTAAGGCTGAGGCTGGCTGACCAGATTCCACTCCATCTGCAGTTCATGGCACAAAAGTTGGTTGAAAATGACATTGTCGCTGAGATTGTAAAGCATGTAACTGAGCCATGTTTAAATATGATGGAACAAGTGCTTGAAGAAATTCCAATAATAACTACAAGTGACTCAAGTGTTGAACGGTTGAGGCAGTCAAAGATAAAATATGCACTGAATTGCAAAGAAAGAGATGTAGCTCTCAGGTGTGGCCTACACCTGGAGACTACACTCATAAAACTTGAGAGATTTCTCTCGTTCACTATATTACTCCATCAATCAAAAGATTACATCATTAAATACAATACTAGGAAATAGGAAGTTGTACCCAAACCCCATAACTATAGGAACTAATCCTAAACTAGGGAGAAAGTTACAACAATGTAACCATTTTCTCCATTAATAATAAAA
>APFE030011176.1:113567-139376 GCA_000404065.3 Pinus taeda
ATGTAGCTCTCAGGTGTGGCCTGCATCTGGAGACTACACTCACAAAACTTGAGAGATGTCTCTCGTTCACTCTATTACCAATCAATCAAAAGATTACATCATTAAATACAATACTAGGAAATAGGAAGTTGTACCCAAACCCCATAACTATAGGAACTATAATCCTAAACTAGGGAGAAAGTTACAACAATGTAACCATTTTCTCCATTAATAATAAAATAATATTAATTATTCTCAACTCCCCCCCTTAATGGAGAAAGGGTTCTCCTGAACTACTAGCATCTTTCTAAACAATTCAAATTTCACTCGTGCAAGAGGCTTTGTAAAAATATCAGCCACATTGTCACAAGTTTTACAATATTCAACAACAATTTCATTTGACTGTATTTTTTCTCTAACAAAATGGCACTGAGTGTCTATATGCTTGGTGTTTTTGTGAAACACTGGATTGTATGCTAATTTGATGGTGCTCTGGTTGTCACTTTTGATAAAAGTGGGTTGCTTCTGTTCTTTTCCTGCATCTTTGAGAAGTCTCCTCAACCAGATTGCTTCACATGTTGCTGCACACAATGCTTGATACTCAGCTTCACATGACGACAAAGCTACAGTACTTTGTTTCTTGCTGCTCCATGCTATGACCCCGGAGCCTATGTTGAATGCATAACCTGTGATGGACCTTCGATCATCCAGGTTACCTGCCCAGTCTAAGTCTGAAAAACCTGCTAGAGTAACATCAGATACATCAGTGTATAAAATACCAAAATGAACAGTACCACAAAGATACCTCAACACGCTTTTTGCTGCATTCCAGTGACTTTCAAGCGGTTTCGACATGAATTGGCTCAAGACACTAACTGAGTATGCCAAGTCAGGTCTGGTTGTTATAAGATATATCAGGCTGCCAACCAGCTGTCTGTACATTGTGGCATCTACCTCCTTAGTGCCATCATCACTGTTCAATTTCAGATTCTGCTGCAAAGGTGTTGCTGCTGTTCTACACTGATCCATAGCAAACGTTTCTAACAGATTTCTAGCATACTTCCGTTGGGTAAAAAAAGTTTGCCCAGTATCTCTGAATACTTCTAATCCCAGACAATAGTGAAGGCTTCCGAGATCCTTCATTTCAAAAACTTGTGCCATAAGCCTTTTGATTCCTTTGATTAAATCAAATGCATTTCCTGTTATAATCATGTTGTCCACATACAAAGAAATCAAAACAATCTTCCCTGATTATTGTACTTGGTATACAAATTTGGGTCATTTAAACTTCTATGGAAACCATACTCTATAAAGAAAGAATCAACTTTTTCATACCAAGACCTAGGTGCTTGCTTTAAACCATATAAAGCCTTTTTCAATCTGCAAACAAGATGTTCCTGCCCCTGCTTTACATATCCTTCTGGCTGTACTAAGTAAATTTCTTCTTTTAAATCACCATTTAAAAATGAAGATTTGACATCAAGCTGGTGTAATTCCCAATTATATGTAGTAGCTAAAGCAACAAGCATTCTGATTGTATTTAGCTTTGCTATAGGTGCAAAAGTATCATCAAAGTCTATACCTTCCTTCTGTGAATATCCTTTTGCAACCAACCTAGCTTTTAACTTATCTATACTTCCGTCTGCATTCATTTTTGGTTTAAACAGCCACTTACATCCTATAGGTGTTTTATTTTTAGGCAGTTCAACTATATCCCAAGTATCATTTCTAAAAATTGATTCCATTTCTTCATCCATTGCAGTTCTCCATTCCTTAAATTGACTAGCTTCTTTATAATTAGAGGGTTCTACAATGTTCAAAACTTTTGACATCAAAGCATAGCTTCTCAACTTCAATGGTAATTGAGTCTTCCTACCTGACCTCCTTGGTAGGGGAGGACTTACCTCAAATTTTTTTTCCTCTGCAATAACTGGGCCTGCTTTTTCTCCTTCTTGCTGTTCTTCTTCATTTTCTTCTTTCTGCTCCTGTTCCTGCTCCCTCTCATCCTCGCTGCTTTCCTCCAATAGCAATTGAATGTGCCAATCATCTCCAACATCAGCTTTCCTTTCCTGCACCTGTTCGTGAAAGACTACATCTCTACTGGAAAATGTCTTACGAGACTCAGGATTGAATAGTTTGTATTCTTTAAACTCTGTGCCATAACCAACTAAGATGCATTTAACTGCCTTAGGGTCTAATTTCTTTCTAACAGCTTTGGGTACATGTGCAAATGCCTTTGACCCAAAGACTCTTAAGTGATTTACTGCTGGTTTAAATCCATATAAGGCTTCAAAAGGGGTTTTGAAGCCAAGAAACCTAGTAGGACTTCTATTTTTCAAATATACAGCAATATTTATTGCTTCTGCCCAAAACATATTAGATAGACCCTTACCTTGCAGCATGCTCCTTTCACACTCCACCAATGTTCTGTTTTTACGCTCTGCAACTCCGTTCTGCTGTGGTGTATGCGGCACTGTATATTGCTGAACAATCCCATGAGTTTTGCAGTATTTCATGAATTCCTTTAATTTTTATTCTCCTCCTTGATCAGACCGAAGAATTTTAATACTTTTTCCAAACTGTTTTTCTACCAGGGTTTTGAACTCTATAAAACGTTGGAAAGTCTGACTTTTCTTGTTTAAAAAATAAACCCAAGAGTACCTAGTGCAATCATCAGTAAATAACAAAAAATAGTATGCTCCCCCTAGCGACCTTGTCTGCATGGGACCACATAAATCAGTGTGCACTAGCTCTAAGATTTCTGTTTGCCTCCTCCTATCATGCACAGGAAACTGTTCTCTGTGCATCTTTCCTAGGGCACAACCATCACAACTCAACTGAATGTTACGAAAGATGGGGAGACCTTCGACCATACCTTTCTTTTGTAACAACATAAGATCCTGTAGATTCAGATGACCAAACCTCTGATGCCAGAGTTGCTCAGCTGTTGACTCTCCTGCAACCATGGCTTGCTTTGGTATACTTTTTGCATCCAACCTGTACAGGCTTCCAACTCGCATGCCTGTTGCAACAATTTCATCCCTGCAATCCTTTATCACACAGTGAGTTTTGAAGAATTCAACATGCATATCCTCATCAGCCATCATGGATACAGATATCGGGTTTTTCTTTATTCCAGGTACATATAACACATTTGAAAGGTGACTAATTTTTCCATTAGGAAACTTAACTGAAATCACCCCATGACCTTTAATCTGATATCCATTATCATCCCCTAGATATATTTTTGATCCATTTATAACTTCTTCAAGGCTGTCAAAAAATTCTTTATTACCTGTCATGTGTGATGATGCTCTGGAATCGACATACCAGATGTCATCTTCGTTTGATGTTGTTAGGGCACAGTCGACTGTGAACAGTTGAAATTCATGACTGAAGTCTTCTTCTTTTTCTACAAAATATCCTCTGTGTTTTGGATTTACCTGTCTCCTCCTTGCCTCATCAGCCTGCTTCTTATGATAACAATCTCTCTGTATATGACCCGTTTTCCCACAATAAAAACATTTCTTTTCATAATGATTTGCAAGCATACCTTTCTGAGAGTGCGGATTCTTCTGTGATGTCCCTCCTCTTTGCTTTGATTGCTGCTGTGACTGCCTTCCTTTAGATAGTCTTCGTTTTGCCACCAGCGCGAGATCGTCACTTTGGGGGTTCAGATTCAGGTTCTGCCTTCGATCTTCCTCTTGCTACAAGATCGCAGTGAGATCATCGAACGAGGGTGCATTCTCCCTTGCCGAGACTCCAGTGATGAAGGTTTGAAAATCATCACGCATCCCATTCATTGTAATTGCAACAAGATCTTCATTAGCCACCGCCACTCCAATGGCCCCCAATCCGTCCTTAACATCCTTAATTTGTGCTACAAATGCAGTAGCAGACTCCCTTTCGTCCATCCTCATCGAGAATAGTTTGCTTTTTAGAGCCAAAACTCTGTTTGTATTCTGGGTCTCATAGAGATTTTTGATCTTCGTCCAGATCTCGGCGGACGATTTACAATCTCTGATGTGTGCAATGACATTGTCTTTTACAGACATCTTCAGCAGGACTTTGGCTTTGTTTTCTCGTTTTTCCCAGTCTTCCCTCTCGTTTTTCTGTGTGGTTGCTGTCGGCTTTTGCTCGTCCCCTATCACTATAGCCCATGCATTCGCACCTTCGAGCAGAGTCTGGATCTTAAACTTCCAGTTTGTGAAGTTAGATCCGTTGAGTTTACCAGACTCATTAAGGTAAGATTCCATCGTGTTACTCATTGTGAATCTATTTAACAACAACAGCAAAAAACAATACCTGTCAGATCGATCTGTCACCTCTGCTACCGATCTGCAGTGTCTGGCACTCGCGCTCCAATGAACAACTTCGGCGTTTCCAACACAGCCGAAACAACGATCTGATCACAATTGATCCGATCCACCTCTCCCGGATTGATCTGCCACTTCGCCGATCCTACTCTCCTTGCAGATCGCCAACACAAAGTCAAGGTTTCCCGCAGATCTCCTCTGGCGCTTTCCCGATCTGTCTCTCTCGGACTGATCTGCACCTCCGCCGATCTGCTCCATTTGCAAACCGCCAAACGAAGTTCATGCTGTTCAGGGATCTCCTTGGCGCTACCCCGAGCGAAAAATCCGCGCTAATTAAAAATTGCTTAGAGTAGAAAAATTGGCACGTTTTTCCCGGCAAAATCCGCGCTAATCGGGCTTTCTGGCATAATAGCGCGATTTCTCCCTCAAAATCCGCGCTCTGGCGCAATTTCTCCCTGAATTTCCGCGTTCTAGCGCGATTTCTCCCTGAAATCCCGCGTTAATCGGTCTTCTGGCGCGACTATCAGCGCAAAATTCGCGCCAATCGGCCATTCTACTCAGAAAAAAAAATAATTTTCCGAGTCCGAGCCAGGTGTTCTGCAGTCCACCTACTCAATCGATCACAGAGCTCTCGTGTACACACTCCGCCACACAGGCACTTCAAGCCTCATAGGCAATTCCGCCACACAGGCAAGCTAGCTTCTACAGGCACTTCAGCCTCACAGGTGACAAAGATCAGGCTCACTCAATCTGAGCTCTGATACCAAGATAAAATATGCACTGAATTGAAAAGAAAGAGACGCAGCTCTCAGGTGTGGCCTGCACCTGGAGACTACACTCACAAAACTTGAGAGATGTCTCTCGTTCACTCTATTGCACATCAATCAAAGGATTACATCATTAAATACAATACTAGGAAATAGGAAGTTGTACCCAAACCCCATAACTATAGGAACTAATCCTAAACTAGGGAGAAAGTTACAACAATGTAACCATTTTCTCCATTAATAATAAAATAATATTAATTATTCTCAACTGAAGGATTGCAGGACCTAATAGACAAGTGCGCTAATAAGGAAATAAGTCCTTTAGAGCAGTGCATAGCCAGAAAGATCGGTAAGCATAAGGCACACATAGGGTGAGAGATGCAGCTAATAACATAGATAGGTGACTATGAAATGGACTAGGTCATTTTGGACTTGGGGTTTGATCCGAATTTCCTACCAAATTATACATGGGAAAGGATGGGGATGACCGCACTGCATTGGTCTTAGATTGAGCTTAGGATGGCAAATCAATAGAAAATCATCCCTATGGGACACTTATATTGAGTAATAGTTGATATTGAGGGTGCAAGTGCCATAGCATACTTTTAAGTTATAGAATTTGTCGATGGCAGTAATCCTTACCTCACACTCTCGGGAATCGACTGGGCTATTGATATGAATGAGGTCGTTAATTTGAAGAAGAGGACAATGTTGTTTGAAATAAAGTTTATCAGGGTTATAGTGCCACTAGACCCTATAGAAGGGGTGTGATATATTGAACCTATCCACGAATATGTGGAAAGTGACGATGAGTTGGAACAAATCTATAAGATAACAACACGAGATTAGTATTGGATCAATTCAATGATGGATCAATGAATTGCATGGAATTGGGATAGATCATGCACTTCTGATTCAAACGAGGAATTAGAACATTGGAAGAATAGATTACATGAAGTTTCTACATTGTGATGCAATATGATGATGAAGTCCCTGCATTGTGTTTTGTTAGAGGTAAGAAAATTAACATATTATGATGGTTTGACTGATGTAGATATGTTTTTAGAGGAATTTTAGCATGAAGTCTCTGAGTACCATCGCTTTCAAGCCTTGGAGTTGGTGTTGCACGCTATCCCAGCACGATGGTGGGGTATGCATAAGGATAGTTTTGCTGGATGGCGAGATTATAGGAGAATGATGAAGCTATGGTTTGGGCATGTTAATACTAGAATGACCTAGAAGTATAATGGAAAGTATGATCTGCGCGATCACCTGGAAAAATGGACTAAGGTATGGGGGATAGAACCACAACCAGAATGGGTACACATATTTTGTCATACGTTGGATATGATCCCCATGAACTGGTACCTCGAAATGAAGCTCCGCCATGGCACTATGGAATGGGATGTATTGAAGGAAGGTTTCTTATTGACTTTCAACTTTGAAGATGGCTTTGCAAGAATTGGGGAAGCACTTCAAGAAATTAAAATAGTTATCTTTTGGACACCAATGGAATGGACCCAACTAGACTGGAGCACCCAGCTGCACCATGCCTTGGAATAGTATAATGTGACTGCTAAAGAAGAGGAGGAAGACCTGAGGAATATCAATATTCTAGAAATAGAAGGGAATCACGAAGTGGAAGGTCCACAAGTAGAGAACCCAGACATCTTCGCACCTTTGAAAATGAAGCAAGTAAACATTGGCGCTAAAGAAGAACTGAAGTTCGTGAAGATTGGAGATTATTGGGACGACGCTACAGTAGAAAAAGTTTCTGAATTACTTCACGAATACCAGGATCTCTTCCCCACTAAGTTTTCAGATTTAAAGGGAATAATTGGTGATTTGGGAATTATGAAGATCACATTGAAGTTGGACGTGAAACCTATTACATAGAGGCCTTATTGCCTTAACGCTAAGTATAAGGAAAATGTTCACCAAGAGCTGGATAAAATGATGGAGGCAGGCATTATAGAACTTGTTGAATAGTTTGATTGCATGAGCCTAATGGTGGTCGAAGAGAAGAAACAAGAGAGAAAAATAAGAATTTGTGTAGATCTGTGGAAGCTTAATGATGCATGCATCCATGATCCATTTTCAATGACGTTTACAGATGAAGTTTTATACGATGTCAAAGGGTAGGAGGCATATTCCTTTACTAATGGGTTTTCCAGGTATCATCAAATTAATATTTCCCTAGAGGATAGAAGCAAAAACACCTTCGTGACAGAGTGGGGTTGCTTTTAGTACACTGTTATGCTGTTTGGACTGAAGAATGAACCAACAATATTTTCCTCTGTAGTCATAGAAGCGTTCAAATAGTTCATTATAAGTTCCTAGAAGTGTACTTTGATGACTGAAAAATGTTTGGCTTGGTGAAGTGACATGTAGCAAGTATGCACCTTATGTTGGATACATGTCGAAGATACTAGATATCACTGAATTTAAAAAAATGTATATTCTGTGTTCCTTTTGGGATCTTATTGGGTCATGTCATGTGCAAGCAAGGATTGATGGTGGACCCTGCAAAGATTTTGATTATTGTGAACTTGGAGGCCCCTAGGAATATCAAGGAGCTACATACGATGTTGGGACACATGGGATACTATAGAAAATTCATCAAATGTTATGCTCAAATTACTGCGCCCATGGAAAAATTGCTAAAGGAGGATGCAACATTCAGTTGGAATGAACAATGTTAGAACAACTTAGATGTGTTGAAAGAAAATATGGTAATTGAACCAATATTGGTATTTCCTAATTGGAAAAATGAGTTTCATGTACATGTGGATGTTAGTTGCATTGTGCTAGGTGCAGTGCTAACTTAGGCAGGTGAAGTAGAAATGGACCACCCTATAGCCTTCGCAAGAAGGAATTTATCAAAGGCCAAGAAAAATTATTCAATGACTAAGTACAAAGGGTTGGCCATGGTCTACGCACTACAAAAATTCAGGCACTATCTATTAAGGGGACACTTCAAGATGTATATAGATCATTTTGCCTTAAAATACCTGGTTAACAAGCCTGTTTTGGGGGAAAAAAATTGTAGATGGTTGTTATTATTTCAAGAATATGACTTTGAAGTCATTATGAAGCCAGAGAAGTTGAATGCCAGACCTGAACATCTGTCGTGAATTGAAACAGGCAAAGAACCAAATAATTTGGAGGAAGGGTTGCGTGATACATAGCTCTTTCTAGTAAGTGTAGCTGGTAAGCATTTTTTTGATAGCGTTCACTTCTTAACTAAATGGATGGTGCTTGAAGGATATACAAGTTAGCAAAACAAAGAATCAGTAGTGTGCGCAACTGATTTTCCAGTCATTGCAAGACATTTGTATAAAATGGTGTTACATGTCTATTTGGGCACATCACTCCCATCATTCAGATTAGTAATTTTAGGGCTCATCAAACCCTAATTCAGTTGCTACATGCCATGGATAATTCATCACATTGAATGCCATCATTCCCAAGAGTTTCCTGGCCTGAGAAAATCCTGAAATGACTCCTTGGGGGAACAATGCAGCCTTGGTCAAGGGTAAATGTGCTACAGAGCACTTAGGCCCATTCAAGTCTACTCTATAGAGCACCTAGGCCCACTTTGACCTATTCTAGGTGAGATTGAGTGAAATCTTCATAGGGTTTTGGGAATATTCTTTCATTCTAAATCATTCTAGAAGATTCCCACCTCTTATTGTCTCCTATGAGATCAAAATTGGATAGGGAATGAATCAAATAACCTCCTATCCTCTCATCCCTTCCTCAATGGAAACTAACTCCCAAATTGGGAAGCCATTCAATGCCCAATTTATGACAAAACCACCTCCATTTCCCTATGAATTGAGCACTCATCATAGTGATTAGGGACTAGACTTTGAGAACTTGTAAGGAGATACTGTTGGTTTAAGGATTGAGATTGTAAGCAAGTATTGTTATGTTGCTAGACTATTGTTCTTTTGATGTGATGAAGGATGGAACTCAAGCTAGATGAGTGACATGGGATCAGAATTCTTTGGTTGTAACTCTTCCTTCTACTTAATAAAGTTGTTTACACCTTTTCCCATATTCTTGTCTTTATGTATGATGATTATATGTGTAAATTCTTTTGATTCCATTTCCTTACAGTAAATAGATTTATTGCTTTGATTAATTTTTGTCCTCTATTTATGGTTGTAGGTACTTATCAAGTGGATTCAGTTTCAGAAGGAAAAACATGAGCTATTCAAAGGAGACAAGTGGGATTGAAAGATAACAAGTAGGTACCTTGTCTTATTTATCTTCTATAAGAAAAGGTTAAGCTCTTTAATTTTGTTGTTCTAGGTGTAGCTACCCACCTAGGGAAGCTATGTTTATCCGTAGATGCAAAATTCCACATAAAAAAATTAGCGACTATATTGGGGGACGATCATCATTTCGGGTAGTTTATATTCATCCTAGTACACCCTTGTAGACTTTAATTGCCTCCATTGATCTTATTTCAGTCTTTTTGAAGTGTTTTTGGTCAAAAAATTTAGGTTAGATGTATTTTGATTAGCCTCTCTAGCACCAGCATAGGCTTGGTCAGGGGATAGTGCTCTGCAGAGCACCCTTGGCTTAGAGACAATTCTTTGCAATGTATTTACTTGCACTATGACCTACACTAATCCTCCTTAGTGTAAAACCCCATCTTTGGCTTGGATTTTTCCAATTTTTCTTCTAAAGTTTGTTTAAAGATCAATATTTCTATGGTTTTGAAATCAACTTGTATCTCTTATCCTAGCCCTACTTTGGCCTTGATTTTTTAGTGTTTCTTAAATTATTTCTTTATCATTATCAATTCATTGTCAAAGTTAGCTTATATTCAATTAATCTTTGCTAAAGAGAAAGTATCATAAAAGTCTTCATTTATTTCGAAAAAGAGATGTTGTAAAGTCTTCGTTTCTTGCAAAAATATTGATTGATTGTTTGTGCATCTAATTCCTTTTTGTTCATCTAAGCACTAAAGGGAATGACAAGAAAAACTTGCATTTTTCATATTGTAGTTTATGAATGCATGATAAGAATAGCTAGGGAAATTGCATTAGGTGTGCTCTTTGCTCTTTGTCAAAGATTTGATTGCTCTATCCCTTACTAGCTACAATTTTAATTATTAATTGAATGAAAGAATGTTTCTCATGTTAGTTGCATTCTTGGAATGGAAAACATACATCGCAGGGTGAAACTTGAAAGGAAAATTCTTAATAAGATCAACTTAAAAGTTATCTCAATTAACCTAATGGAGCATTGTAACTTAACGCATAACATTTGGAGGTCTAGGCTAGAGACGTGTTCCAACATTGTTAAACATAGAAGTTGCTGTTAATTTTCTGCAATACATTCCGAGTGTGATACCTCATTCCACATACATGAGTATATTGTAGCTCATCCACGAACCTTCGAGTATATAGAGCAGTGTTACAATACATAAAGTATAAAGAAATACTCTCATTGTGCAGTTTCACGTTAGACAGTACTAACACGGATTGGGCCTCCACGTACTTCAATTATATGGGAGGACTACATTAGGTTTCTATCCATCCTTACGGAACTGAGTCATCCACCTTGGACATTGTGATACACCGAACATAGCATTCGGGGAATTGCCTAGCCATATTTCTCATTTCACTGGGAGGTATTCTGCAGTTCAGAACTACTTGGTAATCCTTTTGCCAAGATTATCCCTCTTTTATTTTTTATGTTATTTTTATTAAAATAAAATTAATTGACCATGGGTAAAATCCTCCACGTAACTCCTTAGTTGATCTTAGGTTACTACATATGGCAACAACTCCGAAGTCCACCGATCAAGGAATTCCTTTCAATGGGAATCTTAGTCCTTTTCCTCCTTTTGAAAATATTGGTGTTCCTTATATGGCTACATTGTCCCTTCCAAGATTTACCATTTGATTTCTAGTATGGTTTTTTTCAACCTTCTTGATTAAAAATTTTGTGATTTCTCCGCAATCGAGTACTCGTCCAACTAGACAAAATCAACCTCTAGTTGATTCTAAAGCTGACCCTTTGCCTTCTTCCTTAGCGTTTTGTTCCTCCCCTTCTTCCTCTTCACCTGGTGAAAGTATTGACACTAGTAACCAGGTGGCTAAGAAGAAGAAGAAGGAGAAAATTTAGTATGGAGAACCAAGCAACCATTGCTTTGAATGCAACTTCTAATCATAAACCATTTGATAAGCCTAAAAAATTTTGATATCCATGCAAAATTTGTACGGGAGACCATATTCTTTGAAATTGTCCTAATATTCCTCAGATCTTAGAAGAATGGTTTTCTCATTCACATCATCCTGTGTCATCAACTTCTGGAGATCATGTTGGTGATACACCATCAACTAGTGGTAGTAAAGTTCATGGAAAGAAGGGTAAAGTTAAGTTTCCTTGTATGTTATGTGAAGGGAATCGCCCAATTCACTTTTGTCCCTATTTGGATGAAGCCCAAAAAGTGTTGGATAATCATCCAGCTTCACCGTAATGACTTCCATCTGGTTATAGGAGACTCTCCCTTAACCCTTCACTAGTTGATGAAGTGATTGACTAAAATCAACTATCGATCAAACCCACTCTCTTTGAATGTGAATCCCATAAGTTTCTACATGACCAATCACAAGTTGAAGAAATAGTTGACCTGGTTTCACCTTCAGTTAATCGTACCTTTCCCAAAGAGAGTGAATATGATACCACTCAGGTTCTTTTCGTTTCTTCAGATTCCAATGAGCTTGGGGGCAATCCTCCTGTTCCATTAGGACAGGAGGAAAAGCCTCCCATTCTCATAGCTCAAGGGGGTAATTCTCTCATTCTTATGCTACCCCCTTCAAGTAGTCTAGTCACTTCCTTTGATTGGAATCGACTGGCAGGATGTTGTCCTCCTTCATATGTGCCTTTCTAGATCATAGTACAAGTTTGTAATATGATCGTACCTAGTACCATTATAGATTAAGGTAAATTTGTGAGTATCCTTTCCTCTACTTCTTGGCAAGCACTGGGTTCGCCACCACTTGTGCCTATTACCCAGAATATGTTGGATTTTAATAGAGGAACTAGTCAACCATTAAGGATCCTTCCTCAATTACCTATTAATATGGGAGGAAAATTTGTTTATCTCAATGTGATGGTAGTCACAGGCCCTTTAGATTACAATTTACTTCTTGTATGTGACTATGTTTATGACATGGGAGTTATTGTTTCAACACTCTTTCCAGTGATGTGTTTCCTGCATGAAGCCAGAATTGTCACCGTTGACTAGCTTTCATTTCTCGGCCCAAATATGGCTTCCAATCAACCTTAAATGGTCCTTTTTTCCCAATCATATCTTCCTCTCCATGGGTCAATTATGTGGCAACCCGTTCCATGCCTACATCAACTGACGATCAATTCCATGATGTTGTTCATTATGTATTAGGGGCATTGGAACTAGATCTCTCTAATGGATTCCTTTCTACGCATCCCTTCCAGAGCATTGTTCTCTCATATGATGAGAACCTCTTAGAAGTCATTACCTCTTATGGGTCATGATCAAGGAATATGAGGATAGTTCTTTTACTGTGTCAACCTCATTAAAAAATGAAACAGGTCCATGAACATAGTTGCTTGTCTTGTGTCAATATCGTTAAAAAATGGAAAAAGGAATATGAGGATAGTTCTTTTATTGTTTCAACCTCATTGAAAAATGAAACAGGTCCTAGAGTAGAGTTCCTTTTCTTTTGTCAAGATCGTTACAAAATGAAACAAGGAATTTGTGCAGAGTTCCTTGTCTTGTGTCAAGCTCATTAAAAAAAGAAACAAGGTCCCCTAGAGAAAAGTTCTAATTCAAGTCTTTCATTAGATCTCATAAGATCACAGTCAAGTCTTTCACCTGATCTCGTAAATGAACCTTCATTCCATCCACCTGATAGCCACAAGTAGTCTACTTAGGTGAATGCAATGATGCTGGGAGGGCATGCACCTAGAATCGAGTCATCATGCTAGGGGCATGTAAGCTGAATCCAAGCATAGTTTTTCATTTCAAGCTTGTGTAAACATGAAACTAAATCCAAGCATAGTTCCCTATGGTTCAAACTTGTGTAAAGATGAACCCGTCTCCATTTTAACCCTCTTGATTCCCATTCTATCAGCCTCTTCCACCAGATGAGCCTTGGATTTTCTCCTTCTATCGTCACTATCTGCTTGTCCAATCATATGCTTTCACTTGGTTGTTTTACCCTTTTTGAGGATAAATTGCAATGAGTGATCTTATTAGCCAGCCTCTTCACATAAATCAACATGTTTTGAGGATTTCTAACATCACCAAAACCAGTTGCTATCCTAGACACCACTCGTTCCTCAAAGCAGATTCCTCTTTAAGTTCTTTTTAGACTCTCGCTATATGAAAATATTCCCGAGCACTTATCCTTTTCAGCTCGTAAACATATTAGAAACAACATATATTAAGTATAAGTTTAACCCTTTTCCAGACTGAGATAGATTACTTACGAAAAAGGAATAATTTGATTGAACATGGTCAATAGGTTCTCTCCTCTATTATTTTATGCTTTTTCATACTTGAGAGAAAAATCTACGAAAAAGAACTTGCGGAGTTTTCTTTTTGTCCCTTTTCAAACTCTCTAAACATGAAAAGGATTGAATTATCATTTTCGTTAAACTCATTAAAACATTAAATAGCGACAAACTTGTCCATCATGACAAGACTGAGTTTCACCTTTGCTAGACTTTTTAAAACATCACATAGCGATGGATTCACCCGAAGGGTGGAATTATAAAACAAGCATATGTTATCCTCCTCAACTTGATAAAAAATAAAGAGGTACTGGTTAGCAGTGACCGGGGAAAATAGGAAAAGGGGTAAACCACTTTATGGTAGCAGGTTGCTCTTGAACATGACACTTTCACTTCATCTTTGTGACTACTTGGGTCGGGTTATCTACTTGATGTTTATCACACCTATGGTCTATCATACCATCCATTACGTTGATTTTGGGTCAATGTTGCCAATTCATTTAGTTTCGCTGACATGTTCAAGAGAATTCATTCAGTAAATTCATCATTTGTAATACTCATAAACCTTCATTTTCATGATTTCCATTGCTAAACCTTATGTCATCAGTCACATTCTGTCTCCAAAATCATTACTCTCATTTTGTGTCATTGATGTTTCATACATCAAGGCCCTCCCCTGTGATGAGTTGCTTCTAGTCGACATGAACACATTATCCAAGAAGTTGACTTAGAAACACCCTTTTAGTACCTTGGGGCTTCCATACATCAATGGCAAGTTTTTTTCTTTTGGAGATAGGTTGACATCACTGGTCTCCAACTGAAAGATTTTGTATGGTGTTCAACATCGAAGCATTTATTCACACCATGAAAAATGTACTGCATTACATTGAGAATCATTATCAGTGATCTCTCTCGCATCTGTTAACGGCTTACATCATTGGTTGGTAATCAGACGGTGTCTTCCCATGTTTGACTTCAGATCACATATTTACATTGTGAGACTCGTACTTGAGAAAATGATTGGAAAAGATAGAAGAACCCAGATCTACTTTCATCCATCCGAGTTGTGATTTGAAGAGAGTACTAAAGAATTTGTACGGTGGCTTTACATTTATGGTCATCCCATCATGGGTCTATATCTGTAGATGACTATTTATGTACATGTAATGAAAGTTTATATGTTGAGGATGGCTAGGCATTTCCTCAGCAATTCATGAAAATTCCAAAATATCATGATAATTGATGCAGGTCACCATCCACTTCAGAACCTCCTCATCACGTCATAAAGCATATCACTTGACATTATCATTTTTGACTTCATGCTTTAGGTGGCAACTATTATAGGTCTATTTGGGTACATCACTCCCATCACTTAGATCAGTACTTTTAGGGCTCATCAAACCCTAATTAAGTTGCTGCATGCCCTAGACAAGTCATCACATTGAATGCCATCATTCCTGAGAGTTTCCTAGCCTGAAGACATCTTGAAATGAATCCTTGAGGGACCAGGGATAAATGCATTGCAGAGAACTTAGGCCAATTCAAGCCTACTCTGTAGAGCACCTAGGCCCACTTTGACCTACGCTGGGAGAGATTGAGCGAAAGCTTCATAGGGTTATGGGAATATTCTTTCATTCTAGATCATTCTACTATATTCCTACCTATTATTTTCTCTTATGAGCTTAAAATTGGATAGGGAATGAATCAAATAACCACCTATCCTCTCATCCCTTCCTCCATGGAAACTAACTCCAAAATTGGGAATCCATTCAATGCCCAATTAATAACAAAACCGCCTCCATTTCCCTATAAATTGAGCACTCATCATCATGATCAAAGGATGGACTTTGAGAATTTGTAAGGAGATATTGTTGGTTTGAAGTTTGAAATTGTAAGCGAGTATTGTTATGCTGCTAGAGTGTTGTGATTTTGATGCGATGAAGGATGGAACTCAAGTTGGATGAGTGAAATGGGATCAGACTTATTTGGTTGTAACTCTTCCTTCTACTTAATAAAGTTGTTTACACATTTTCCCATATTTTTGTATTTATGTATGATGATTATATGTGTAAATGATTTCAATTCCATTTGCTTATAGTAGATAGATATCTTTCTTTGATTGCTTTTTGTCCTATGTTTATGATTGCAGGTACTTATCGAGCAGATTCAGTTCGAGAAGGAGGGAGGAGAGCTATTCAAAGGAGACAAAGGGGAGAAAAATATAACAAGTAGGTCCCTTTCCTTATTTATATTCTCTAGGAAAAGGTTAAATCCTTTAATTCTATTGTTTTAGGTGTAGCTACCCACCTATGGAAGTTGTGTTTATCCGTAGATGCAAAATTCCACATAGCAAATGGGTGGAGATGAAATATTGTAGAGATATGTGCTAGAATTTGAGCATGATATTACCCTTGTTGAGGCTCATGAAGGAGCTGTGGGAGGCCATTATGCAAGAAAAACAACTGCACAAAATATTTTGTGTGCAAGTTTATGGTGGCCAACATTGCATAAGGATTCCAAAGAATGTTGTAAGGTGTGCAATGCCTGCCAAAGGACTAGTAAACTATCACAAAGGGATGAGCTACCGCTACATCCTTAGGTATATTTATAGGAATTTGAGAAGTGGGAAATTGATTTTATTGGATCTATTGATCCACCTGACAAGGAAACAGGTGCACACTACATTATCACTACATCAGAATATTTAACTAGATGGATGGAGGCACAACCAATAAAGGACTGTATAGGGGCTACGATGACAAAATTCTTGTTTGCACATGTCTTAACGATGTTTCGATGCCAAAAGATTTTGATGAGTGACAATGATATGCACTTTTTGGATGAAACAAAGAATGCACTAACCAAGATATTCCATGTCTACCATTAGAAGAGTACACCATACCACCCACAGGAAAACAGAGCAGTCGAATATTTTAACAAAATTTTTGAGAATGAACTAACAAAGATATGTAATCCGCAATGGAATGATTGGGATGTGCACATACCTAAAGTGTTATGGGCCTATAAGACAACCTGTAAGAAGATGACAGGACAAACACCATTCAGATTGGTCTATGGGGTCAAAGTAGTGCCTATGGAATAGATTGTGCCTAGTCTGCACATAACAACTTTGACGAATATGGTGGATCACGAGGCCTTGGAAGAATGGATCACACAACTCATGGAACTATAGGAGGATCAATTTTTGGTAGGATTCCACCAACAAGTAGAGAAGGAAATGGAAAAGGCATGGCATGATCGCCATATCAAGATTCACACATTCAAGGTAAATTATCTTATGTTGTTATATGATAGTAAGTTCACTAAATTTTTGGGTAAATTCTAGATGCATTGGTTAGGACCATATATTTTCAAGGAAATTACAGATAGTGGCACAGTTTAGCTTGTGAAGCTAAATGGGGAGCCATTCCCAGGAAATGTTAATGGGAACAGATTGAAGTTGTCTATGGGGGATCCTGCACATTGACTATATGCCAGTGGGATAGTCTTAGTGCTTCAGTCAGTTACAAAGGAATGCAAGACTATAAACTACATTGCTCGGTTTTGAGGATCAGGCTAGGAGCAGGCTACACAAAAACTAATAAGGGTGCACCAGTTGAAGTTGTGATGAGGACGCTGCACTATGAAGGAGGGTGCTACGCAGCCTGTCACACGGAATTAGTCGATCTTGTGCACAAGATAGACCTTCCTAGAATCTAATGAAGACCTAATGACAAACAAACCAACCAGACACTATCCTTCTCTAAATTCGCTTTATAAATAATGGTAAACAAATGTGTTTAAGGGCCTACCTCATGTCCAACACAAGTTTGGAGATGCCTTCGCTCCTTTGATCCAGGTAAGTTCCTTTGTCACAAACCTGCAAGCACAAACAAGGCAAACAGTTAAATAGCACCTGAATATCCAATATTATAAAACATATTTAACATGAAAGTCAAGGAGTCCATGAAACAAATAGCATAAGATACTTGTTGAGAAAAATTATCTTGATTGTATTAATTCAAAAGAAAGGAACCTTACAACCTTTGCCTTGCTGTACAAGCTCCTTCCAGGTCCAACAAGAAGTCTCCTCTACTTTGACAAGCTTCACTCACTCCCTAATGGGGCCAAAAAGGTATGTGATCTCTCCTCTTAAGCTCAAATAGGAAGTCTTGATTTCACTAGCATTTACCCTCAAAAGTTCAGCTTCTCACCTCTTTAGCCACTGACCTAATGCCTCAATTTATAGTGCAATGGAGATCAGTTACCAGCTCCTCTTTCAAAGGGATAGAGTCCTCCTTCAAAGGGATAGCTCCTCTCAACAAGGGATTAATTCCTCCTATGATGGTATGCATGAACCACTTGGAGCGAACAATCCACGTGACAAATGCTTCTATAAAACTCTAGAATTAACCCAAGATGAGTTTTTTAAGATAAAGATTGCGCCTTTTGACTTTTACAGGGGTACGCACCTTCCCCTTTACATACAGAGCGTATAAGTACGCAGTTACCTTGGACAAAAGGTGCGGGCCCGTAGGCAAAAGTAAGAGAAAGTGCGGAACCAGAGTTACATTGCTTTTTTGATGTCTTTATCTCTTTTCTCAAGCTTGTTTTGAAGATCTGAGGTTTACGACTTGCTTAGGAAGCTGGTATAGGTGATGATAGGCCTACACCGACTGCAAATAATCAAAGTGACGATATTTTTGTGTAACAGATTGCCCCCTAAAGTGCGAAGTCTGTAGTATATGAGGATTTTTCATTTATCATATAGGAAGAGTGAAGTGCTTTATCATTTCGAGGATCATCTTGCAGAGAGCCCGGTTGGAACCTATAAAAACATTCAATGCAAAATATATATATATGAGATCATATCATCGCTGAAGTAGTCATTCCCATACTCAGATAAAAACTAACTAAGAGACTGAAAACTGACTAGAAGACTAACTACTGCTCTGATATAGGAAAGATCTCGTAACACATCATAAGTACAGACACATGTGGACATAGTATGGACGCAGCCATCTGTTTATGAATAGTCCATAATATAATGAATACAAAATTTCTCGCAACCTGGATGGTGGAAACTAGATCCAGGGTCTTCATTTCTACGTCCAGAAACAGTACGATTCTATCCATGCGATTGAATGTGTCGAAGTCAAACATGTTAGAAACCGCTTGATTACCAGTCAATGATGTAAACTGTTAACAAGCGTGAGAGGAACCACCAATAATAAAAATGGATCTCAAAGTACTCAACACAATCCATGAAATGTGATAAGATGTGTTGGTGTCGAACATGTCACAGAATCCTTTGATCGAAAGTCGATGATGTAAACTATCGTCAAAGGCGAGAAACCTGCAATTGAGGCATGCAGATCTCAAGGTACTGATGATTCCTAGATCATCTTTCTAGATAATGAGTCGGAGTCGATAGAAAGCGATTCGTCGTAAGAAAGCTCACGACACGAAATCATAGATCAAGTTGAAGAAATTTAGTTGCAAGGACTGACTTAGGGATGGTCAAGATGGATGACAGAAATTTTGCAGATGAATGGCTTATTTGCACTGAGCTCTTGAACACAAAAAGACACGTCAGATGGTTTGGTGATGATTGACCCAAAGTTAATACCCAGAAACTAACTGAAGACTTTCAATATGGTTCGATCAACTGTTAGGTAAAGGATTTCCCAACCCAAGTGAATGAAAGTGTCGTGTTCAAGAGTGGTTATAAAGTATGAAAAACAGACTCACTTTTCTCTCTTTTTCCCCACCATTTCTGGCAAGTACCTCTTTTATTTTTTACAAGCTTGAGGAGGATAACATATGATTGATTATAATCTCACCCTTCGGGTGAGTCCAACTTAGTTTAAATGCGAACCCTAAGAAGGAGTGGTTCGTTCCTGTTTGTAATAGAACAGGTCCTTTACTGTCGAATTTTAACGAGTCCAGTATAGGAGAAACTCGGCGTTTTTCATTTTTAGAGAGTCTGAAAAAACTAAAGAAGACTCCAAGGTTTGACTTTTTCGTAAATTTGTGTCTCCCAAGCCGAAAAAAGTATAAAATAATACTTGAGAGAACCGCTTGATCTTTTACGACAAAGGAGTAATTTTCGTTATTAGTGTCTTTGATTCGAAAAAGTAAAAAAGCGACCAAGGACACGTCATTTTATAACCAATATCGAATTTGAAACGACAAAAATCCAGCGATCTTTTTATGTTTTTACGGTCGAAAAAGAGTTGTAAATCGACCATCTTTTAATTCCGTTTTATCAAGCTTAAAAGAAAAACTTGGCAATCTTTTCATGTTTTAGGAGTCAGAAAAGGGCTTAAAAGGTGACTCTGGTTGAAAATGATTGATTTCGCCTGAATAATCCTGTTATCTTGCACAAAAACATGAACATTACTCATACCTGCTTGAAAGAGATAAAAATGTTGTAATAATACCTTTTTAAAGTGAAACATAAAAAAATTCGAAATTTATTTACTCAAAAAACTTATAAAAAGGGGTTTTTACAATTCATTTTTACCATTTGTGATTTGGGTGAGGAAATAGTGCTTTTGCTCTGAAAACTTCCCAAGAGGATTGCGGAGAATCCAACCATCGGAATCGGACGCCGTCTTCACCAGGTAATCCACATCATCATCCTCTTGTTTTTCATCCATTTAGTTTTTCATTTTAGTCACTTATTTGATTTTTTAGGAGGGTTTTTGGGCGAACAACCCGCGCTCGGGGTATGCAGGTCCACCACTGCGAACCTGCGGACCACCTTATCCATTTACGAGCGATTTTCATGAGGTGTAGGCATTATCGAATTCAGTTGAATCCCCACAAGTGCGTGTTTTGCATTGAAACAGGTCAGTTACTGGGATTTGTGGTTTCAAAATCCGACATTCGTGTCGATCCTTCAAAGGTCGAAGCTATCATCAAATTGCCTCCTCCTTCGAGTCTTCGCCAACTCCAAAGTTTGCAAGGGAGAGCAAACTTTTTACGTCGATTTATCCCTAACTACACCGAGATTACAAAGGGTTTTACCCGGTTGTTGAAACAAAGTTCTTCATTCTTTTGGGATGAGATAGCTTAGAAATCTTTTGATGTGTTAAAACATGCGTTGACCCATGCACCGTTGTTGCATCCTCCCAACTACAATCAGGATTACTACTTGTATCTTGCCGCTTCCTATTCCACCATTGGGATGGTGTTAGTTCAGGAAGATGAATTCGGTACGGAACATGTGATATATTACCTGAGTCACATGTTGAATCCCACTGAGTTAAAATATTCACATGTGGAGAAATTGGCCTTGGTAGCTATTCAAGCTGTCCAAAGATTTCGTCATTACATTTTATTATGTAAAACTACGGTCATTTCTGATTACAACCCCATGATCTACATTTTGACCAAACAATTGCTGGGGGGAAAGTACTCCAAATGGATTGTCATCTTGCACGAGTTTGATTTGGAATTTGAAAAATCCAAGTCAAAGAAATCCTTAGTTTTCGCGGAACTTATGTGTGACTTTCCCCGTGTTGATTCCGAAACTGTGGCAGAGGAGCCCATTGCGGACGAATCCTTGTTTCTGATTAGCACTTTAGATCCATGGTATGGAGATACCATCACTTATCTCCAAACCTAAACCTTTCGGCTCGATCTTTCACGATCCGACCGTTGAAAAGTCTGATTCCAATCCCAGCAATACAAAATTATTGGAGATACTCTTTATCGCCTGGGGGCAGACTCTATTTTTCGACTTTGTCTCACTCATGAGGAAGCTGAGAGGGTCTTAAATGACTGTCACTCTGGAGCGTGTGGCGGTCATATGTCTGGGTATGCCACTGCCCAAAAGATATTGCGCGCTGGCTATTTCTAGCCGTCTTTATTTAAAGACTGTATTACTGCGGTATGAAAATGCCACAATTGTCAAATTTTTTATCGAAAGATGCGCGCTCCACTTGCTCCTCTTCACCCTATAATTGCCATTGGTCCTTTTTCAAAATGGGGTATCGATTATATTACATGTAACCCTCACTCGACCGGGGGGCATGCGTACGTTATCCTCGCGGTAGATTATTTTACTAAGTGGGCTGAGGCGATGCCTACATTTGAGGCAAACGGCAGAACAACTGCAATTTTCGTATTCAATCATATAATTTCTAGGTTTGGTGTTCCACAAGTGATGATCACTGACCATGGGCGTCATTTTTGAAACGTTATGATGACAAAACTTACATACCAGTTTGGCTTGCGTCATGACAATTCAACTCCTTGTTATCCACAGGCTAATTGTCTGGTTGAAGCCATCAACAAAGTCCTAGTCATCATGATCCGACGGATAATTGGGATTCATCGGTCGAACTATCATAACATGTTATTCTCAGCACTGTGGGCATACCGAACCTCAGTCAAAACATCAACAGGGTTCACTCCTTTCCAACTAGTTTATGGTTTGGAAGCTATGCTACCTATTGAATGCGAAATCCCGTCATTGCGAATGGCCATCAAATTACTTCCAGCTACTTCCGAAGAGGAAAGACATTTATTATACTTAGCTCAGCTAGATCAGAATCACCGCGATGCTGCATTAGCGATCGAATCTCATGCCAAACGTATTAAGGCTTAGTATGATCAAAATTTAACCCCTCAAAATTTTTCGGAAGGAGATTTATTCCTTTTGTACGATCAAGCAAATGATAAATTGGGCGCTGGAAAATTCGTGCCTATGTGGCATGGTCCTTTTGTTGTCAAGCAAAAGCTAGCGAAAGGGGCATATGAGTTGGTAGACTTTGACGGGGTCTCTTTAGGTAAACCCAGAAATGGTCTTTACCTGAAGAGATATTATGCTTAAATCGAGTGTGAAGATTTGTTAGTTAGGTTAGTTTTTCTTTTAGCTGGTGTGTTTTAGATTAAAGTGTGCTTAGCTTAGAGATTGAGTTTTCCGTCGTTATTCCTACTTATCTTGGTTTTACGTTTGATGTCGCAGATGTCGACGCCTCTTCAAACATATATTGGTTACGTTGATGGCGCTTGTCGTAGTACACAGAATATTTCTTCCGCAGCTTGGTTATCTATTCGCCCTCTGATGAGTTGGTATCTATGCATGGGGTAAGCCTCGGTCAAACAACGAACAACATTGCAGAGTATAGTGCAGTGGTGGAGTTATTATCTGAATCTATTTCATTTGGGATTCAGAGTTTGATAGTGAGGTTGGATTCTGAACTCGTTGTATTACAGCTTAATAGAATATACGCGATTAGAAATCTAGTTTTATTAAGATTATTTTTTAGAGTGCGTCTCTTGGAATGTGAATTTGATTACATTGAATATCAACATATTCCAAGATCTTTAAATACATTAGCAGATGCAATTACTTCTCAAGTGTTAAGTAGACATGTGCGATAATCATACAAGTAAATTTAAAAACATTCCATAACATGTTTAACAAGAGAGCCAGTAATAATGATATCATATATATATAGGAGTGTGTCAAAAAATACATCGTCTTTGATCATAGGTTGAAAAACACCTTATGATCGGCAAAAATGATAAGTACAAAAAGCAAAATGTCACATGTGACTACATAAGCGATCATCCCATCACTGGTGATGATCTCGATACGAAACCACTGAACGGGCCACCTTACAAAGGAACCTCCTAAAAGGTCCTGGGACTCCAACCACATAGTGCTGAAGCCGACGAGGGATGTCATCTATGCTCGTCTCGGGAATGTCCCCTGTCAAGCGCTCTAGGTGACTCTCTAACTCAGCCAAGGTCTCTGCTGATTCGTCCTGTGGGGCTGGAGCTGGTGCAAGTGGTTGCCTTCTCTCGAAAGGCCGGAGAGCGGCTGGTCGCTGTGGACCCACATCTGCATTTTAAAAATTATTACTATCAATTTTGAGACGATATAAAAATAAATAAAAATTAATATTAGGAAAAGTTGAAAATGATTACCTGAGTCATCCCACTGCTCTCCTGGAGGAAGATCCATGTCTGGGTCTCCACGAAAGTCAATCCCAGTATATGGAAAGTCCTGGATAGAAAAGACCTGATGTTCCAACCACTGGAAGAACTCAGGTTTGAGCCGGATGACCTCGGTCCCCTCGTCAGGATGAAGGGCCATGACTGCGACCCATTGCATCATTCTAGGCTCTCGGGGATGCCCAGCTACAACTGTGAGGTGTTGTGGGATGAGCATAGGAATCCGCTCTAGGCCAAAGCTGACAACTATAGCACCATAACCAAAATTATTTAGCCATCCGTTCTTGGCCCTGGTGAATTGGCCCTTCACGTTGGCCAACACAGCATCGCACCAGTTGAAAACAATGCCCTGAAAGCAATCGACTGCCATACTCATCTGGGATCCGGTGGCAATGTGTAAAGTGGCAGCCCCGCAAATTCGAGTAACAGTGAATGCAATTACTTTCAGTTCAAGAAGGGTTATGTATTTGATATCTATCCCTTTGTCTCGAGACTGCCTGCTACAGTACTCTAGTCGAAGGCTATCGATGGATTGGCCACCTTCCCTAGCCCCAAATAGGGTCAAATCAACGCCTCTCTTAGGCAAACCAGTCAAAAAATATATGTCTTCCGGCTCAATCTCGAGCTGGTGGCCACCAATCAAGAAGCATTGGTCCTGGACGTTCCACCTATCAACCATCCACTGCAAAAAGTCCACCTGAGCCCTCATGCCAGGAATGGCCCAGTATTTGTACAGTCCGCAAGCCCTCAAAGCATCAAGCGAAGGTTGATGATTCCATGTGGCTGCATCCACATCCTTGTGCTCGCGTTCTCTCCAATCTAGCATGATGTACTCCCTACATCAAGCCAAAAGACCAATTAGCATGCTAAAATTGTTTTTCTTTGGTCCAATTTTGAGAATTTTTGGTTGAAAACCCTTGCGCCGAGGTACGCACCCTTCCTTTAGACACAGTGCGTGGGACCGCACTTTGTCCAAAGGGAAGGTGCGGACCCCGACCTTTTTCCCAATGGAGAAAAATTCGGGGTTCGCAGGTTCGCAGTGGTGGACCTACGTACCCCGAGCGCGGGTTTTTCGCCCAAAAACCCTCCTAAAAAATCAAATAAGTGACTAAAATGAAAAAATAAAGGGATGAAAAACAAGAGGAGGATGATGTGGATTACCTGGTGAAGACGACATCCGATTCCGATGGTTGGATTCTTCGCAATCCTCTCGGGAAGTTTTCAGAGCAAAAGCACTATTTCCTCACCCAAATCACAAATGGTAAAAATGAATTGTAAAACCCCTTTTTATAAGTTTTTTGAGTAAATAAATGCAAATTTGTTTATGTTTTACTTTAAAAAGGTATTTTTTCGACATTTTTATCTCTTTCAAGCAGGTATGAGTAATGTTCGTGTTTTTGTGCAAGATAACATGATTATTCAGGTGAAATCGATCATTTTCAACCAGAGTCACCTTTTAAGCCCTTTTCTGACTCCTAAAACATGAAAAGATTGTCGAGTTTTTCTTTTAAGCTCGTTAAAACGGAATTAAAAGACGGTCAATTTACAACCCTTTTTCGACCGTAAAAACATAAAAAGATCGCCGGATTTTTGTCGTTTCAAATTCGATATTGGTTATAAAATGACGTGTCCTTGGTCGCTTTTTTACTTTTTCGGATCAAAGACAATAAAACGAAAAGTACTCCTTGGTCGTAAAAGATCAAGCGGTTCTCTCAAGTATTATTTTATACTTTTTCGGGCTTGGGAGACACAAATTTACGAAAAAGTAAAACCCTGGAGTCTTCTTAGTTTTTCAGACTCTCTAAATATGAAAAACGCCGAGTTTCTCCTATACTGGACTCGTTAAAATTCGACAGTAAAGGACCTTTCTATTACAAACAGGAACGAACCACTCCTTCTTAGGGTTCGCATTTAAACTAAGTTGGACTCACCCGAAGGTTGAGCTTATAATCAAGCATATGTTATCCTCCTCAAGCTTGTAAAAAATAAAGAGGTACTTGCCAGAAATGGTGGGGGAAAAGAGAGAAAAGTGAGTCTGTTTGTCATACTTTATAACCACTCTTGAACACGACACTTTCGTTCACCTTGGTTGGGAAATCCTTTACCTAAACAGTTGATCAAGCCATATTGAAATTCTTCAGCTGGTTTCTGGGTATTAACTTTGGGTCAATCATCACCAAATCATCTGTCGTGTCATTATGTGTTCAAGAGGTCAGTGCAAATAAGCCATTCATCTGCAAAATGTCTGTCATCCA
>APFE030011176.1:139396-153468 GCA_000404065.3 Pinus taeda
ATGGATTGTGCTGAGTACTTTGAGAGCCATTGTCATTATTTGTGGTTTCTCTCATGCTTGTTAACAGTTTACATCATTGACTGGTAATCAAGCGGTTTCTACCATGTTCGACTTCGACACATTCAATCACATGGATAGAATAGTACTGTTTCAGGACGTAGAAATGAAGACCGTGGATCTAGTTTCCACCATCCAGGTTGCGAGGAATTTTGTATTCATTATATTATGGACTATTCATAAACAGATGGCTGCATCCATACTGTGTCCACATGTGTCTGTACTTATGATGTGTTACGAGATAATTCCTATATCATAGCAGTATTTAGTCTTCTAGTCAGTTTTCAGTCTCTTAGTGAGTTTTTATCTGAGTATGGGAATGCCTACCTCAGCGATGATATGATATCATATATATATTTTGCATTGAATTTTTTTACAGGTTTCAACCGGGCTCTCCGCAAGATGATCCTCGGAATGATAAAGCACTTCACTCTTCCTATATGCTAAATGAAAAATCCTCATATACTACAGACTTCGCACTTTAGGGGGCAATATGTTACACAAAAATATCGTCACCTTGATTATTTGCAGTCGATGTAGGCCTATCATCACCTATACTAGCTTCCTAAGCAAGTCTTAAACCTCAGCTCTTCAAAACAAGCTTGACAAAAGAGAGAAAGACATCAAAAAAGTAATGTAACTCTGGTTCCGCACTTTCTCTAACTTTTGCCTGCGGGCCCGCACCTTTTGTCCAAGGTATCTACGTACTTATATGCTCTGTATGTAAAGGGGAAGGTGCGTACCCCTGTAAAAGTCAAAAGGCGCAATATTTATCTTAAAAAACTCATCTTGGGTTAATTCTATAGTTTTCTAGAAGCATTTGTTACGTGGATTGTTCGCTCCAAGTGGTTCACGCATCCCATCATAGGAGGAACTAATCCCTTGTTGAGAGGAGCTATCCCTTTGAAGGAGAACTCTATCTCTTTGAAGGAGGAGGTGGTAATTGATCTCCATTGCACTATAAATTGAGGCCTTGGGTCAGTGGCCAGAGAGGTTAGAAGCTGAACTTTTAAGGGTAAATGCTAGTGAACTCAAGACTTCCTATTTGAGCTTAAGAGGAGAGATCACATACCTTTTTGGCCCCATTAGGGAGTGAGTGAAGCTTGTCAAAGTAGAGGAGACTTCTTGTTGGACCCTGGAAGGAGCTTGTACAGTGTCAAGGCAAAGGTTTTAAGGTTCTTTCCTTTTGAATTAATACAATCAAGCTCATTTTTCTCAACAAGTATCTTATGCTATTTGTTTCATGGACTCCTTGACTTTCATGTTAAATATGTTTTACAATATTGGATATTCAGGTGCTATTTAATTGTTTGCTTTGTTTGTGCTTGCAGGTTTGCGACGAAGGAACTTACTTGGATCAAAGGAGCAAAGACATCTCCAAACTTGTGTTGGACATGAGGTAGGCCCTTAAACACATTTGTTTATCATTATTTATAAAGCGCATTTAGAGAAAGATAGTGTCTGGTTGGTTTGTTTGTCATTAGGTCTTCATTAGATTCTAGGAAGGTCTGTCTTGTCCACAATATCGACTAATTCGGCGTGACAAGATGGCAGCATGCTATACATGACATTGAAGAGGGGGCATCATTTCAAAAAGTGGCATGAACAATGATTCTAAAGTGTGCACTAATGAAGAATATGAAATGTGTTGCCACAAATTTTGCAAATGCATGGAATATCTGTGTTAAAGGGCATACATATGGGTGCAAGAAACTTTGATCTTCCTCGTCTAAAGTGAAAATTGTATAGATGATGATAATGAAGACTTTGATGATATGCAACCAATTCATACTCTTCACAATTAGGTGAGGAAGATCAAATTATAAATTTAATGAATAATAATGATCCTTCCTCATACTGTGATCAAGATCAAAGTTCTCAAGAACAATGCAATATTGAATATTTATTATCTCACCAAATGGATTTACATTCTATGGAAAAGTTGTCAAGTAGAATTTCTTTGATGAAAAACATTGAATACTAATAATAACTTGGAATAATTTCAAAAGAGGAAATTGATAAATATGCCACAAAAACACTATTATGCTTATGCATGGGAGTATACTGATATGAAAGGGATTAATCCTAAAACTTATATGCATCATATTTATATTCAGGAAAATGTCGAACTAGTTAGACAACCTTAGAGAAGAATGAACCCTAATCTGAGAGAATTGTTAAGGAGGAATTACAAAAGTTACTCAATGTGAATTTCATCTATCTGATATTAGATAGTCATTGGGTGCCACCTTTGGTAATTTTTCAAAAGAAGAATGGGAAATGGAGAGTGTGTATTGACTATAGGGAATTAAATAAAGTTACTTTGAAAGATCATTTTCAACTACCTATTATAAATCAAGTGTTAGATATCTTGGCAGTGAAGAAATTTTTTTCATTTCTAGATGGTTTTAGTGGGTATAATCAAATCCAGCTAGCAAAAGAAGATCAAGATAAAACTACTTTTACATGCCCATGGGGAACATATCCCTATAGGTTACTTCCCTTTGGATTATGTAATGCCCCTACGACATTTCAGAGAGCAATTTTGGGTATCTTTTCTGATCTAAATCATGATTGTGTGGAAATTTACATGGATGACTTTACTGTATATGGAGATATTTTTGAAGCTACTAAAAATTTGGAAAGTTCTTATTCGATGTAAAGAGGAAAACTTTTCATTAAGACATGAGAAATGTTTTATGATGTTCAATGAGGGGATTATTTTAGGTCACCATATTTCAGGTGATGGAATTAAAGTGGATACATCTAAAGTAAAAATAATTTCCAAAATTTCAATTCTTGTTTGTCAAAGAGATGTAAGAATTTTTCTTGGATTTACTGGTTATTATATAAGATTCATATAAAATTTCACAAAAACATCCTCTCCACTTTTCAATATCCTTACAAAAGATTGTGAATTTGTTTGGAATTCTGTCTGTCAAAAATATTGTGAATTTGTTTGGAATTCTGACTGTCAAAATGAATTTGAGACATTGAAACAAAATATTACTGAAGCACCAATTTTAAGAGGACCTAAATGGTATCTTCCTTTCCACATATCTACTGATGCTTCAGATACAACTCTAGGAGTTTTTTTGGGAAAAAAATATTTAACTCTTTATGCTATTTATTATACAAGAAAAAAATTGACTCCAGCAAAGTTAAATTACACTATAACAGAAAAGGAGTTTTTAGCTGTTGTGCATGCCATTAATAAATTCCGTCATCATATCACAGGTTATGAAAATTTCATTCATACAAATCATTTTGTTATTAGATATTTAATGAAAAAATCAATTACTAATGGTAGAATTACAAGATGGTTGTTATTATTACAAGAATTCAACATTACTATTCTTGATAGGCCAAAAAAAGAAAATATAGTTGTTGATTTTCTTTATAGAATGTAGAACAATAATGATGATGTTCCTGTAAAAGACAAATTTTCTGATGAATATATTTTTGTAGTATCTACTAAAACACCTTGGTTTGTAGATATTGCTAACTATTTGGCTGCAGGAAGGTTACCTCCACAACTATCAGCCAGGGAAAAGCAAAACGTTGTCAAAATCAGTGCACCATATTCTTGGATAGATGGAGAATTGTACAAAATGAGACCTGATTTGATCATCTGATTGTGTATTCGAGAAGATGAAGTACTTGACATCTTGAAAGATTACCATGATGAGCCTTGTGGAGGACACTTTGTTGACAAAATGACTACCTACAAGATCCTTCTTTTGGGATATTATTGACCATCTATTTTTAAGGATGCCAAAGAATATGTGAAAAAATGTGATAGCTATCAAAGAATGAGGAATTCTATTCCACCAGATTAAATTCCTCTACGGCCGCAGGTACTTGTAGAGCCTTTAGAAAAATGGGCTCTAGATTTTGTTGGGCCAATAAATCCTCCATTTAAACAAAAAAGGTATATACTTGTTTGTACATATTATGTTACCAAATGGGTAGAAGCTAAACCTATTTTTTTTGCAACTGAAAATGTTGTAGTTACATTTCTTTTTAGGATATATTTACTCATTTTGGTATTCCAAGAGAAATTGTAACAGATCGAGGTACTCAATTCACATCCAAATTGGTGCAAAATAGAATGGAGCAATATAAGAGCAAGGATCAAAATTCTACTCCATATCATCCACAAGCCAATGGATAAGTGGAATCCACCAACAAGGTACTTGAAGCAATTCTAACCAAGATTGTGCATTTGCATAGGAAATATTGGGCAAAAAATATTCCAGAAGTGCTATGGGCATATGAAAGCACATGGAGAAACACCACTGGGCGTACTCCTTATGAGCTTGTCTGTGGGAAGCAAGTTTTTTTTCCAATAGAGTTCCAAGTGGAGACCCTTCGTACAACAACTAAATCAGGTCTTGATATATAAGAAGCTAAAAAAAAAAGACTAATGCAATTGAAAAATCTATATGAGATCTAATAAGATGTTATCCAAAGAACCAACATAGTTCAACAACAAAGATCAAAATTGCATGACAATTTTATCAAAGCTAAAAATTTCAAGCAAGGTGATCAGTCTCTTCTTTTTTATTCCAAATTCAAAGACTTTCAAGGGAAATTTCAAACTCATTGGCTTCGTCCTTATGATATTGATACTATCTTTTATAATGGAGAAGTCAAAAACAAAACTATTGATGGTGAACAAGTTACTTTCCTTGTTAATGGCTGTATATTAAGGTTGTATCATAAACCACTAATAAAGGAAGAGTTTGTAAAATATTTGCAAGAGAAATTTGAATTCAAGTTCGTCAAGAAAGGAGTTTTTCCTCCCCATTCTCCAACTTCATTATACTTTTTTCTTATTATTATTATCATATATATATATATATATATATTATATATATTATATATATATATATATATATATATATATATATAATAATATATATATATATATGATAGATTATGACATGATTGTTAGTCTTGGTAATAGTTGATTTCAAATTAATAGATATGATTGTCTTGATATTTGGAACATGTGGTTGACATGTGTGTGTAGTTCCAGGATAACATACTTGTTATTAGCATGAAAAGGTAATAGTTGATGTGTCTATATAACTAACAGTTGGGTGGTGTGACAACATATAATAAGCCTCAAATTCCAACAAGGTAAAAAGGTAAAAGAAAGGAATTGGGCAATAATTACTTTGCCTATGTTTGGAAACACTAATTTCAAACGAATGAGTGCTTTGCACATGAGAAGTCTTCTTAACCTTGATTTTGTCTGACATTATGTGGATATGTGCTATATTCATGAACATGCACTTCACAGGTATATTAGCTAGTCTTTAGCTACAGGTGGATATGTTAAAGGATTGGAGTCCCTTGAGAGATGGTGTGGATGTGCTCAATTGCAAGCAGTGTGCTTGACACAATAAGATGAGGTAACTGGGGTATTATTATGCTTAATTATAAATTGACAGTTATGTGTTTATGGCAACATGATACAGGAAGTTGCATGGTAAGATACGTTGCCATGAAATCTTGAAGATGGCTTAGGTTAAGATTTCCTTGGGAACCATGGGGATTGGGTCATGGTGTCATTCTTGTGCTTTTGATATTTTGAGCTTGATTTTCAGTTTTGTTTGTGTCTAGTGTAAGGCCTTGCCACTTTTTTGTAGTGGCATATCATTATGGGTTTTCGTGGTCTTCTTCTTGGTTTTTTATTGCCTTCTCTTTTATTGTTTTGAGTCTTGGGAATTGGTTGGCAAAGAGGAAAGTTGATGGAGATCGAGGAGAGATGTGTGGTACCCAAAAGGTAATGTAAGATTTAGATGAAGCTCGGCACATGAGTAAGTGCAGTGGAAGGTAAGGCTATGACAGCTCCTTGGATTGGTCGTGTCCATTGTGGTAAATGGACAGTAGCAGTATAGTCATGTAAAAGGTAAAGTAAATGGATTTGAGGCGTCATATTCCTTGGCTATGTTGATAATTTTTGTTCTCAATGTTGCCCATGTGTTGCATGGGTAAAGGAAGTTCTCTTGGCCTATATCTTATGTTATCTGGTGATTATGTTACGATCATGATTATGCTGATGTTTATATATGTATACATGAATGTATGTATGTCATTGTATGACAAGGTGATGCTTGTTTTATTTTAATGATTATATATGTATGTATCAATGTATCTATGTCATTGTTTGATAGGGATTGTTAGGGATCATTCTTGTGAAGGAATATTTTCTTACGCAATTGAATGGCATGAAGAGGTTGCTCGTTCATGAGGAATCAAGTGGAAGAGTAGTCATGACAAATATATGAGGTCAGTATCATGTGGTTATGATTTGATATTATGTGAGTATATTATGTATATGTTATGGACAGGCTACACTGAGGGATACATCAGTGAAATGAAAGCAATGTGGTCTGTGACATGTTAGGACAAGAATGGCTAAGACACTAGAAACAAAGCTTCTTGGCAGAGACAATGCAGTTGGGATATGTGGTACTATTGTTGAGCATACGTTGTGTATGGTGTACATGTTTCATCTATGATGTGTGCACTTGTGGTGTTGTGTATACACAACATGTGTACATGTTATTTATGTAGTGATATGTACAAGATGGTACAAATAGGGTTGTGTGAATATTGCATATGGGGTGTTGTATACATATTGTACTTTCTTCATGATGTATATGTGGTGTGTGTGAATATGGTGCTCTGTGCATGTTGGATATGTTGCATGCATGTTGTACATATGGTGATATGTACATATGGTGTTGTGTGCATGATTGTACAAGTGGTGCTGTGAGCATGTGGTGTTGTGTACATGTTGCACATAGGGTACTATGAGCATGCGGTGCTATGTACATGTCGTGCATGTGATGCTATGTACATATGGTGTTGCGTACACATCGTGCATGTCGTACTCTGTACATGTGGTATTATGTACAAATTGTACTGTGGTGTAGTGTACATGTGGCGTTATGTACAAGTTGTGCAGGTGGCACCATGTACATGTGATGTTGTGAACATGTTGTGTAGGTGGTGTTGTGTACATGTTGTACATATGGTACTCATGTACGTGTGGTATTGTGTGCATGTCATTGATGTTGTGTTATGGGCATGCAATATTATGTATATGCAACATGTAGTCATGGTATTGTGGCATGTGTACTCGTTGTGTAGTACTCTTTGTAGGTACATGCATTGGGTGGTATTTCACATTGGGTATAGATGGATGCATTGTAATGTATCCTATTGGTGTAGGTTTATGTGTTGTATGTCAAGTGTAGATGCATGTATTTCATGGTGTGGTATGTCATGTGGTTGTATGTGTGTGATGCACACTATGTGTCTATTCGCATGGTTGAGGAGAAGGCACTAGGTGTTTTTTGGGTGTAGCAACCGATCCAGAGTGTGTCTGGAACAAAGACAAAGGTAGAAGCTAAGGATTGAGGAAAGGATAAGTATCATAATTTTATTTCAATTTTATTATGCATGTGATTTATGACTATGGTATATGATTATTATATGTGATATATGATTCTGGTTTATGATGGTTACATGTGATTTATGATTTTTATCTATGATGGTTGTGTTTTGAGCTAACCTGATGTGATATTTTTATACATGTTGATTTGGTCAAAGATGCTAGTTTGACTTCTTGTGACAGGAAGCAAACATGATTCCAAGTGTACCTTATTGATGAATTATTAATGAGGTATGATTTGAAGTTATTTCATTTTATTTTGAATCTAATGGAAGTTATGTTATTGGTACAGGAAGAATGAACATGCCCAGTTGGGTAGTTGAAATCGACTACAAGAATTAGTAGCAACAACAAAGGAATTGAAACAAGCAGCAGTATGCTGGTAAAGCACTTTAGGAGCAAGGCCATTATGGGACAGTGGTACCCAATAGTGTTCATTGATTTCCATGAGCATGCTATGACCGGTATGATGTGTTGAGGCAAGTATATTCCTTGGTTTTTGTATCTTTCGGTTCGAGGAAGCCTTGCCAAGGGATGGGCTGCCCAGGATGGGGGTGCCAGTGAAACGTGGAAGGTGAGTGACTGCATGGAAGACATGACAGATTCCCGAGGGACTGTGTAACAGAGAAGGGAAGTTCATGGATGGATTTGGTTTGGTTATTAGCATTTCCAGATGGAATCAAATGCACATTGGGAATGTGCCTTGGGACAATGAGTCAGTAACTGTTTGCTGAGAGGAGAAGTGGCATAGGATTATAATGCTAGACATTGGATGCAAATTTGACTTTGCAGTGGATTATGAACTTCCTCGGAAGGAGGTGGATCTTGGTATTACTTTGCGGGTGGAGGTGGAGCCTTTGGATTCCTTTGTTGTGGATACAGACATTATATTATTTTATTTTCTAGATGAGAAAATGTGCATATGTGAATATGTGTATATGTGTTTATTATAAATACCATAATGAATTGTGTTATAAAGATGCATTATCCAAAATGTTGTCATGATGTTTTGATTTTGAATAGATATTTCATTGTAAATACTGCAAAAAGTTGTGTTATAAATCTCCATGGGCAGTATGTTTTGTTTTCAACAGTCTTTTGGTTATAAGTGTCATTGAACACTGAGGATGGTGTAGGGCTCTATAATAACCCTAGTGAAAATTCCACGTAAAAATATAGAAATACCATGGATGATGGGAAACATATTCCAAGCTGAATGGTGGGCATGACATCCTAGGGGGGTGTTCATTTGGTTTTTTATAGTTAAGGAGATTGGCAAAGGCAATGGCTAAGGCATTAAAGAGGCCAAAAGGTATTTTGGCACATTTATTTAGGAAACTAATGGAAATTAGGAGAAAAAGGAGGTGAAAGGTCACAGGTTGCATGTGAGGAGGAAACTGAAGGAAAATAATGGAAAATGAAGAAAATAGAGGCCTCATTCATAAAAAGGCTTCTGAGGATCAATTGGTGAGCTTCTTCCTTTCACTATGAATATTTTCTCAGTTTAGTTTTGGGAGCTATCTCATTATTGTCTCTCATACTCTTGGATAGTTAGATTTTTCTTTAAGCACCCTTGTAGGGCGTGGCATACTTGGATTCTTGGAGCAAGAAGGAAAAGCAAGAGTAGGAAAGCATAAGAGGGCATCGGCATCAATAGGTACATCATATTTTTTGTAGGTACCGAGTAGAATGTAGATTTTCTTCACTAGTTTTGGCATGCATGGCACATGCATGTGGTTCCTTGGTTATGATTTTTCATTGGCATGGAGGATGGCTGGGATTGACAGTGGCTTGCCTAGCCTTTCCATTTCCTGGATAGCCATGGTGATTGTGTGTTTACATTTATTGATTTTTTTTTGTTGGTTCTCATGTTTCCTTAGATTGGGTTGAGTTATTAGTCCTAGAAGCCCTAATTGAACAAACTCTCTAGAAGCCTGATACCAATTTGGGCTGAGTTACTAGTCCTAGAAGCCCTAGTTGGAAAAATGCTCTAGAAGCTGTTTGTGGGTTGAGTTGCTAGTCTTGGAAGATCTGGTTGGAAAAATTCTCTGGAATCCTTGTATAAGTTGTGGGTTGAGTTACTAGTTTTGGAATCCTTGCTTGGAAAAACACTCTGGAAGCCTTGGAAGGCTTAGATGAAGACCAATCTGATGATGGTTTTTGGTGATGTCTGACTGTTAATTTTAGGTATGTTCTACGCTAGAGAAATTTATTTCAATTTGTTTTGTATGTTAGCAATCACATCAACATAAAGTAAACTGCATATAGAACATAAATGTAAATCACAAAAGACAAGCCAAGACAAGAGGACACAAGATGTGGCACCAGCCAAGGGCAAACCCCAATGTGGGGAAAGCCTTGATCAATTATTCTTTTATGTTCTTCAAAGTTCAACAAAGAGAGATATAATACATTTACAAGAGAAGTCAACACTTTGGCTTATCTAGATCTGAGCATAGATCATCTCTTATAATGATGAGATCAGTTGTAGACATTCTGCTTCAACTGATTCTCCAAGGCGATGACTTCACCTATCGTAGTGCTTCCTTTCGTCCATTTGCTGCACATAACTATGTGACACCATGTTGTACTATCACATGTGTTTAACCTTTATGAATGAGATTCTCCTACTCTCATCATCATGCTGCTCATTATTTATCATGCCTAGGGCTCTTCCTTGCTTGCGTGTAAGGGCCTCTTGTACAATGGATAAGGGACTCCATAACAGTGGATAGATTAGGTATGTTTGCTATCCTTTGTGCAGGGTATAGAAGCCTTGTTTGTCTACAAGTACAAGGTTGTAAATAGGGCTTGCAATAAGCACCTTTTTTGCCTCTTTTGTGACTGCAGCTAGGGCTTATTCATAAGCTTGCGTCTTACTGTATCACTACAGCTACCATGATATGCCTGCAGCTCTGTTGTCACTGCGGCTATATACCTTGGCCTCCATTTCCTACATATAAAGTGTTCTATTGCCTACGAATATATCTTCATGACCTATGTTGGATTAGGGCATCACATGACTGTAATTTTGGGTTGCATTTAATAACTTTTCCTCCACTACGAATACCTTCTCATCCAAGACTTGTAGGCCAGTGTATTACTCTTGGTGTCTCTCTCCTTCTCCAAAAACCCAAGAAGTGGAGAGGAGGATATCACCTCAAGAATGTGTCTATTAAATGACTCCAAGTCCTCACCTATTTATATTAAAAATGTAGATGATGAATAGATACGTCCATTGGGCTTCTGAGCCTACTCAAGTTGTTGGACGACTTGACAATTTGTCTTATAACATAAATAAATTCATAACTTCATGAATACTTATTGGAATCGGTTGATATTTAAATCAATCCTACACCTCTCGATGAGAGGGATCCAATAAAATATTAGTCGCCATGAATAAGATGACCCACATTGAGTTTGGCCCTAGTTTACAATTTTAACACTCCCTCTCAACTAGGGAGAACTCCATCCACTGATCCGTATGTCTCACTATACTATCTCTGCCATCAGTGCCTTGCACTGCTTTGCTCAGCTCTATTGGCTCTACTGGCTCTACTCTACTCTGCTCAAATCTGTTAGCTCTACTCAGCTCGGCTCAGCTTTGCTGGCTCTGCTCAGCTCTGCTCAACTCTACTAGCTCAACTCTTCTCTACTTAGCTCTATTGAACCATGAAGGAGAATAATTTATCAAGAATGTGTCATATCATTCTCCATTGAACCGAAGTCAGTCTCAAAGTGTGTACCACTAGTCCCAGACCAGTCCTCAATCGACCTGAAATCAGTGTCATAGTGGGTACAACTCCTACAACTGGTCACAAACCAATCCTCTACTAACTCAAAGTCAGTCTTCGAGTATGTACCACTGGTCCCAGACTAGTCCTATACTGACCTGAAGTTAGTTTCATAGTGGGTACACCTCCTACCACTGGTCCTAGACTAGTATCATTGATCCCATATCAATGAAGGTCATCCTAGCATAAGGAGTACGGTAGATACAACGATGCGTCCATCGATACTACTATGGTCCCTATCCTCATTTCCCTACTCATTGATTCGAAGATAGGTACTTCCAATCAGTGCCAGACAACATGTGTAGGATGCCTCGATAGGAGAACTAATCATCCTGTCCATAGGAGAGCGAATCATCTTGTCTAGTGGATGCCACGGAGAACTAATCATCCTAGCCCATATATATGGATTTTGATGGCTGATATGTTTATTGTATTTTTGTTCCTATTATGTTTTTTATACGGAGAACTAATCATCCTGTCTAGTGGATGCCACGGAGAACTAATCATCCTAGCCCATATATATGGATTTTGATGGCTGATATGTTTATTGTATTTTTGTTCCTATTATGTTTTTTATACACACATTTACCCTGGAATGTGTTACAAAAATTGGAGATGTGGCCGAGAAAGTGTTTATGATCTTACCTATATATGAAGACACTAAGTTGTTCATATAAAAGGAGATCAAGATGAAATGGCAGGAAATCAATGACATCTTTCCAGGCACCTTCGAGGAGAATTTGAAGGACCACAGAGTCTATGTCAACATACACAACTATGGCTTGTGCCTGATTACATGCAGGTGTCCTGCGTTACCATGTGTGGACAAGATCCACTAGATTATCTCACATACTGAAACAGAGACAATGGTGTTGAGTAGTGTCAGTGGAACAAAATTCACTACCTTCAGGGCATAGGATTTTCAGGAGATGTATCACTTCCTGCAACCAGTGGTCATAATGGATGCACCATTCACCAGGCCCAACAATAGTGCAAACTCAAAAGACATCTTGAAGAGTTGGGTGAAAGTGCCATATAAGTTTGGGACAACACACAACCAAGTTTACAAGACAATGATATTGTGGAAGGCTTATCAACTCTTGTTCATCTTCGCATGCTGCTTATACGACCAAGAGAGTACATAAACATTCCCGCAGAGTTGGGTGATTGTGTTGGATCAGCTGACAAATGAAGGAAGACCTTTCAATTGGTTAGACATGGTGGTTGTCGAGCTAAAGGGACAAGTAATAGAAGTCCGTTATCCACCCAAGGGTTAGTAAGAAAAGATTTTCATGTCCACTTACATACTTGATGCAATCTCTGCTCATCAGTAGTTCCGAGGCTTTTGTTGGGAATGGACATCTTCGAAAACCTCTATTCACACCTATCTTAGTTTTTGCTCTGAATGTAGCTTCCATGGAGTTATAATACAAATATCAGACTAGTTTGTCACCCTGGTGTACATGATTATCTTTGAGGAGGATTTGCGTTGCATGCCATGGGAAGAGATGGAGGCATTGGTTAACATAACAAATTGGTATGCCTCACCCCTTGGCACCTTCATTTGGTTGTACAACACGAAGAAAGCTCTGCATGTTTTACTGAAGTTTGTCATGGATAAGCTAGTCATGCAAGAGGTTGCATACCACATCTCGACAGGGTTGTCAGTAAGACTGCATAGAAGAAGGCACCTAGGATCGCTCTTCCTTTGTGGATTGGGTTGTATGAGATCCATAATATCAAGCATGCTAAAGACGAGACGGAGGAATTGCTACGAAACCAACTCACAAAAATATAGAAAATATAGATCAATGACTTAGAAATAAGCCTCTTCAAGGTGGAAACCTCCTTTACATTACACAAATGAACAATTCATCGATGATACAAATGAGAATATGTCCTTTCTATATATAGGTGTCCCAGTGGTCATAATATAATAAGAGCTGACATAATAATAATAATTTAAGGGCACAATAATAATAATAGTGGGCTTCTATGGGGTACAATAATAACACTATGGGGACTACATGGGCACAACAATATAATAAGGTGGTTGCACTAATAACAAGAAGGGGTTACACTAGTAATATAGGGGCCTAACATGCCCCTCTCCTTAAAAAAGTACTGTCCTCAATGCTTGAGTAGTTCTGGATGCTTATGTATAAAATTATTGTCCTCCCATGTGGAATCTTTAGTGGGTAAATTCTTCCACTTGATCAGATATTCTGAAATTGATTGATTTCATAACTATCATTTTCTTGTTTCTGTGATTTCTTCAGGTTCTAATATGATTTTTCCTTCCTCGTCAATTTTTGGAAATATTGTTTCAACCGGGATCTTCTCATTAGGTAAGGTCGCCATTTCTTAAGTGCATGTAGTTTTTCCAACATTTCCTTCTCATATATAGTTTTGTGTAAATACTTTCCTTTGATTGGATGACTTTCGAAAGCAATGAGTCTTTCTTCTTGTGTTAAACATCACCAATTCCATTTCCTAAGGCATTGCATTCCACAATAAAGGTTTTTGTGAAGTCTGGCATAGCTAAGACCAGTGCTTGGCACATCGCGTCTTTAAGATGTTCAGAGACCCTCCTTACTTATAGAGTCCATGAAAATGCATCTTCCTTCAATAATTTTGTTTTCAGAATGTCTTCAGTCTTTATTCTGATTTGATGATATCCTAAATGAAGATCCAACTTGGTGAAGTAAATTAATCCATGCAATTCATCCAATAATTCATCAATGACAGGA
>APFE030011185.1:0-25020 GCA_000404065.3 Pinus taeda
CTCTGCAAATATGTCTGGATATGTGTTAGATCTGGATAGGTCAAAAAATCCTGCAGACTCCATAAGGATATGGATAGGTGCGCTCTATCAGATGCAAGTAGTCTCCAAGTATGATAATTTCTCTATCTTTTTACTTGCTGAGAAGCGTATGGTTGGTATTGTATGGGATTGGTGGTTTTCTGCTACCCCGGAAGAAAGACAAAATGTTGCTTATCTGGTTTAGCCACATTAGAAGTCTTGTTGCTGACACAATTTGTTCCTGAGCCGACTGATGAAGTCAGACAGCTTTTAACTGATCTTTCCCGAATGGAATGCAAAGATCCTAAAGATCTTGAAAGTTTTGGTCATGAATATATGGGAAAAGTTTTTAAAGCTAAGCTGAATAACGATTTTAGTCAAAAAGTTTACTTTCTCTCTAAGCTCCCTGGAAACCTTGGTGATATGATTTCTAAAGATTTAGATAATCAAGGAAAAAGAATAGATCAGATCTACTGGGTGGATCTTCTATTTAGAGCTAAAGAAAAGGTGAAATACTTATGTTGGCAGAAACAAGCTAGTACAGTCACTCCAAATTTGAATGTTTGCCGTGAAGTATTACCCTGGACTCCTTTCAAAAAAGGGAGATCTAAGAGATCTAAGAGATATGGCAAATACAAACCAAAAAGGGTAAGCAATCCAAGAAAGTCGTTTAGAAGATACCGCTATGTCAAGCGTAGAAGGCAGCAAAGAAATGATGACAAAGACAGATGTTACATTTGCAAACAAGAAGGTCATTTTGCTAGAAAATGTCCCAAAAGCATTTCTGGAAAAATGAAAGCATGCTTTGATATAGAAGAGTTTGCTGATGAATGGTCTGTTGTTGAATCTCAAGATGATATTTCTGATGTCTATATTCCTACTGATGCCTCTGATTCAGAGCCTGATATATCAGCTGAATATAGCCAAAAAATGAATGTTCACGCATCCACTTCTCAAGAAGATGATTGGGAAGATGATCCTCATTACAGTGATTTGTCTGAGACTGATGAATATGTTGAATCCTCTTCAGACATTTCCGAGACTGATACACTTCTCTCTATTGACACTGTGAATTCCCAACCCCGTTTTCCTTCCATGTCTCCACAACCACTGGTGAATTCTCTTTGTCCTTATCCTAAAGAAGTCTCACAGTCTCCTGCACTTTCTGTAAATAATCTTGCTTTAGATGAAGCCACTCAGTTTCACAAGAAAATGATAAAAACAAATCAGCTTTTGTATATTCCTGTAGAAATTCAAGTTAGAGGTGAATGGATTAGTGTCGATGCCTTCATCGATACTGGTGGTTCGAACAATCTTGCCCGTCCTTCTTTATTCAAAGGTTTGTGGAAACCTTTACAGCATATCATAGTTTCTGAAACCATTGGTGGTTCGGTCAACCTTACCCACTATGTTGATAATGTTTCTATGAAGTTGGGGGGGGTTATTGTCAAAATCTCAGCGGTACAACACTATGACAATTCTGCTAGTTTATTTTTGGGAATGCCTTTCATCAATTCCGTCCTTCCTGTTACCATCAGTGAAGATAAAATTATCTTCAATGTCAAAAAGAAGGCAATATCAGTCCCTAGATTAAATATTGCAGATTCAGAAGTCCGCAAGAATCCAAGCCAAAAGAAGGTAGACTCTAAGAAGCCTAAAAAAGAATCTCGTGACTGGATTGAAGTTTTACAACTTTATGAAGCTAAAGCTCAGTCAACTTTAAAGGCTAATAGAGATCAGAATTGGTCAACTGCACAAAATGATATTTTTGATCAATTGTTAAAATGTTCTACAAATCCACAGGCGTTTTGGACTACAGCTAGTCCTAAACAAGAAATCATTACTCTACATGATAATGGAGTTACAGGTAAATTAATTCCTTGTACTCCTGCTGAAGAAAATGAAATGAGAAAGCAAATCCAAGAGTTATTAGATCTTCAATTAATTGAACGCAGTGAATCTCATTATTCCTGCTCCGCATTTCTGGTTCGAAATCATTCTGAAATAGTTCGTGGCAAAGATAGAATGGTAATTAATTATAAGCCTCTTAATGCAATAACTAAGAGCTTTAATTATCCATTGCCAAGACAAGAGACTATCATGCGTAAAATACATGGTAGTAAGATTTTTAGTAAGTTTGATTTGAAATCAGGATACTATCAAATTCAGATTGCTGAAGAAGATCGTCACAAGACAGCTTTCACATGCCCTGTTGGTTTTTATCAGTGGAAAGTCGTTCCGTTCGGTTTGAAGAATGCCCCTGCATTCTTTCAAAGAAGAATGGATCATATTTTTGGTAAATATGAGTTTATAGTTGTATATATTGATGACATTCTTGTACATAGCAGTGATTTAGAATCCCATCTTAAACACTTGCATATATTTTTGGAGGAAGCAAAGAATCATGGTCTAGTTCTTTCAGAAAAGAAAATGGTGTTATTCCAAGACCATATAGAATTCCTCGGTATTCAAATGCAAGAAGGTAAAATTCAGATGCAGCCTCACTCACTTATTAAGTTATCTGAGTTTCCCGATCGTCTTGCCGACAAGAAGATGATTCAAAGGTTTTTGGGTATTCTAAACTATGTTCATAAATATATTCCAGATTTATCTACAAAGACAGCCCCTATTCGTCAATTTATTAATGGTGGCTGGTCTCCTGATGCTACTGTTGCAGTCAAGAATCTTAAAGCTGAATGTCAGAAGCTACCCTCTCTCAAACCTCCTGGAAATGGCTTTTTAATCTTACAGATAGATGCTTCTGATAACTTTTGGTCAGCTACACTCTTAGAAAGGGTAACCATTGAAAATAAGGTGGAAGAAGTTTTATGTGCTTATGCCTCTGGTGAATTCTCTAAACATCAGAAGGAATATTTTCCCGCCGAAAAAGAGACCCTTGCCATATTCAATGGAATTCAGAAATTTGAACTTTATTTAGCCCCTGCTAAGTTCCTCATTAGAACCGATTCCATGAACTTCAAATATTTCCTCAATGCCAAAATAGATAAACAGTTAGCTCGAGGAAGGTTATTAGCATGGCAGATGTGGTTTCAAATGTATGAATTTGATGTAGAATGGATACCCGGCAATTCTAACTTTTTGGCTGATGCATTGACCAGGGAGATGAACAAAGCTTTTGGTATGGTCTCAAGACCCAGTCCTTTCTATCTGGATGAAGAAGATTCTCTCATCACATTTGTCAAGCGTTGGAGAATTCTGCAACAAATTGCTAGTGATCTCTGTGAAGAGATCAAAAAGATTGTTGGTCTACGGATGCGCCGAAATCAGTGGATACAAAACTGCCAAGCCTGGCAAGCAAAGAACATTGGTCCATTTTTAGGGTTAGATGAAGAATTAGTTAAAATCTATCCCTTACCAAACCTGAAAGTCAAGGTATATTTTAAGACATTAGATGACTTTTGGACCAAGGTTTACACTGATCAAGCAATCCATGTTTTATCAGTTTTGAATTATTATCAGATTATAGGTGTTGTAGATTTTGCACTCTCTGTATATAACTCTGCCAAGATGCTAGATCTTGCAGAAATAAATATGTGTGAAAAAGTACAAAGGTTCCTTGTTTCTTTACGTATCTCTGATCTATTTGAAGAACTAGATGCCGCCTATTTACAAAGAATTGATGCACAATTTCATTCAACCGATTCGTTCCCTCAGTATGAATTATTTCAACCTTTTGCTGATTGGGAAATCAAAGATGGTAGGTGTCAAAAGAAGATGGTAATCAGAGCTTCACAGTGTGTTGAACGGACAGTTCAATATCTCAGAACTTACACTTCTCCATGGGATCACTACAGTGTTGAATTCAGAGTCCCTCTTCCTCAAAATCCATTTGATCAGATGTACAGTTCTGTTCAGCTCGAAGGTCCTAATCTTGTTGATAATCCAGACTTAATTAGAAAAATAACTTCGTGGCTAAAGGAGTTTCCAAAGCTATTCTTAGCAGAGAATATTTCCATGATTAAAACTCTTGATCAACTGCAAGTCACTAAGCCTGCATTCGAAATCTGGGTTAATACTAAGAATTTTATTACTATGAAAATTCTTCATGGTAACTGGTCTGAAGATATAGCTTTTTTGATAAGTTTGATTTTATCTCATCATGTCTGTTCTTCAGTTGTCTTTTCTCGCAACTGGCAATCTCAATATGACATTAGCCAGTATTGTAAAATTTGGGTACAATATTGCATCGAGAGAACTGTTACCATGTTTCAAATATTCCGTTGGGATTTGCTAGATGGAGTTGAATTAGCAGTTCAGAATGTGCCTGAAATCAAGCCACGGAGGTCTGATATCTTTTTAGGAATCGAGATTGATCCTATTGCTTATCTAACACGATGGGAAGCTAAAGACACAGAATCTCTATTTCCAAGGAAACGTCTTTATGTCACAGCAGACACCATCAAGTTCGATACCGGACAAGCATCTCGTGCTCGTATCCAAAAGGAATCTACTATTCAAGTGGTAATCGACAAAGGAAAAGAAAAAGTAGATGCCGATGCGTTCACGGAAAAAGAAACCCTTTTTATCGACATGTATCAAGATGCTCAACCCAATAATGTAGATTGGGAGAAAAAGTACCTTGATATTTTGGAAAAGCATTATTATGACACTCATCCCACATCCGATACGGATGAAGATTCGGACGGCTGAGTAATCAGCCCCTACTTTTACTTTTGTAGATGCGCATGCGGGTGCATCTTTTGTAATTATTGCTTTACTTTATTGTATTCGAGCTTATCCGAGTAGACACCGCCATGACCAATCGATGTCAGGCAAGGACCCTCTGGATGCTCTTTTAGTGTATAAATAGGCATAGAGTAGTATAGTTTTGGCATCGTGAGTTTGCGAGCCATAGTGAGTTTTTGAGTGTATCCAAGTTTGCTCTTGACTTGTTGTATTAATGGTGTGTAACATTTTTACTTGAATTAATATTGAAGCCTGCTGGGCCGCCAGTCTGAGGACTGTTCTTCCAAGAACATCGTTGTTGGAGATTGTAAGGCGGGTTGAAAAGCGCCAAGGAGTCGCGCTGTACGCATTTCTCAAGTTGATGTGAGGAAAACTTTTGGCATCAGCGTCCACTTCAGATTATTCATGTAAGTTACGATAGTCCATCCATCTTGTTTACATGTTTTCAGAGCTCCCCCTATTTTATAATTCTGTCCCTGAATTTATAGACAGAGCCTCCAGAAAGCCAGGTAGCCTTCGAATTACAAAGCTTCGGCTTGTAACTTTGATAAAAGCTTTCTGAAGTCAATCTCTGGTTTAAATTCATTATGGCCCGTTTATTGCGATCCTTCACTACTGTTGAGCGTAAAGTTGTCAATGAAGTCTCTTCTCGTTCTGTTGAGTCTGAAGTTCCCGAGTCTGAGAATGATAAACATGAAGTAGTTGAAGACCCTTCGAAATGGACTCCTCCTGAGCTCCATTCGACTGATATATATAAATTACCCATGAGTTTTCTGCTTCGCAAAAAGAATTTTCTGAAAGAGGTCGAAATTACAATTAAAATTTCTGGTCCTTCTGTTCAAATCCTTGCTCTCAATCTGTTTTCCGATGATGAAATTAAGCAATTTCGTCAGTATGCTCGAGATGGAAAATACTTTTATTTACATTTTGGGGGGATTAGAATTGGACTTGCTCCTTTATTTCGACATGGTATCAATACTCCCTGTATAGTTGAACTATTTGATACACGCCATCAGACATATGATCATGCTCGTATAGGTACTATAATGGGAAATCTGTCCACTGGATGTCAATATGGAACTATCTATCCAGATTATGCAATTAGTCTGACAGATACTCATCTTAAGGATTGTTGGAAATTATTATCTGGTGTCCAAGGATTAACAATGGCAGAAGAAAGTGAATATCTTTCTTTGATAGGTCAAGCCTCTTTTCAGTTGACAAACACTGCACATCCTAAACTGAAACAGCCTGTCTTGAAAGACTGTGTAACTGTTGGTATGTCAAATGCCCAAGTAGAAGGTGTCTTATATGATCAAGAAGAATTGCCTAGTAATTGGTACTTCCAATACAAAGCAATAAATGACACCCACAAGCCTGAACTAAAAACTAAACGAGTAACTATCAATGATGGTCATGTACAGTTAATTCCACCAAGACCACAAGTTCCTCGCCCAGTCACCAGGCCCAAGAAATATGTGTTTCCTGTTGATCCTACTACTTTTGCTTCAAGCAGTCAATCCGTCCCAACTCTCCAAGAAATTCCTGCTCCTGTATATTCTTCTGAACCAGTTTCAGAACCTGTTTTATCATCCAATGAATTGTATATACCTGAACATAAACCTTTTTTACCAGTTGTCCAAAAAATGCACCGAATGCATACTTATGCTCCTTTCGAAGAATGGAATCATGCAAACAAGCGTTTTGTAAAAGGTGGGAAATGGCCGCCTAGAACAAAGTTTTGCACCACTTCTTCACAGTCAAAGCAACCTACAACTCGTGCTGATTGTGCTCCTTTAATAGAGCATAATTCACAAAATCAAAATGATCTTGATCAAGTCTATCAAATTGGGAATTATTTAACTACATGGACAGCCCATGCTGAAGAAGTCTTAGATGATTTGGGTTGCCAGTATGAACAAATCTTAGCTAACCTTAGGCTCCTCCAGTCTGAACAAGATGCAGACAGACAGAGACGAGCTGAAAAAGAAAAGCGTAGAAAAGCTAAGAAGAAAAGAGCTGCAATGCCTCCTCAGTTTTCTAGAACTATGGAAGTTCCTGCCAAATGGGAAGATACTGAATCCCAAGAAGAAGATCAAGAAGATACTGAAGATAAAGCCGAGTCAAGTAACAGTCAAGTCAGTTTTGTTAAAACTCAAGCTAAAAGTCTTCCAACTTTTAAGAGTAAAACTGAACTTGCTACTTTTGAAAATGCTGCTACATTATTTCCTTCATTTATTAAACCATCTCTACAAAAAGCCAATAGACAGACAGAGCCCAAATATCCTAGATTGGAAGAAGATTTATTCTCTGCAAATATGTCTGGATATGTGTTAGATCTGGATAGGTCTAAAAATCCTGCAGATTCAATAAGGATATGGATAGGTGCGCTCTATCAAATGCAAGTAGTCTCCAAATATGATAATTTTTCTATTTTCTTACTTGCTGAGAAACGTATGGTTGGTATTGTATGGGATTGGTGGTTTTCTGCTACCCCGGAAGAAAGACAAAATGTTGCCTTATCTGGTTTAGCCACATTAGAAGTCTTGTTGCTGACACAATTTGTTCCTGAGCCGACTGATGAAGTCAGACAGCTTTTAACCGATCTTTCCCGAATGGAATGCAAAGATCTTAAAGATCTTGAAAGTTTTGGTCATGAATATATGGGAAAAGTTTTTAAAGCTAAGCTGAATAATGATTTTAGTCAAAAAGTTTACTTTCTCTCTAAGCTCCCTGGAAACCTTGGTGATATGATTTCTAAAGATTTAGATAATCAAGGAAAAAGAATAGATCAGATCTACTGGGTGGATCTTCTATTTAGAGCTAAAGAAAAAGTGAAATACTTATGTTGGCAGAAACAAGCTAGTACAGTCACTCCAAATTTGAATGTTTGCCGTGAAGTATTACCCTGGACTCCTTTCAAAAAAGGGAGATCTAAGAGATCTAAGAGATATGGCAAATACAAACCAAAAAGGGTAAGCAATCCAAGAAAGCCGTTTAGAAGATACCGCTATGTCAAGCGTAGAAGGCAGCAAAGAAATGATGACAAAGACAGATGTTACATTTGCAAACAAGAAGGTCATTTTGCTAGAAAATGTCCTAAAAGCATTTCTGGAAAAATGAAAGCATGTTTTGATATAGAAGAGTTTGCTGATGAATGGTCTGTTGTTGAATCTCAAGATGATGTTTCTGATGTCTATATTCTTACTGATGCCTCTGATTCAGAGCCTGATATATCAGCTGAATATAGCCAAAAAATGAATGTTCACGCATCCACTTCTCAAGAAGATGATTGGGAAGATGATCCTCATTACAGTGATTTGTCTGAGACTGATGAATATGTTGAATCCTCTTCAGACATTTCCGAGACTGATACACTTCTCTCTATTGACACTGTGAATTCCCAACCCCGTTTTCCTTCCATGTCTCCACAACCACCGGTGAATTCTCTTTGTCCTTATCCTAAAGAAGTCTCACAGTCTCCTGCACTTTCTGTAAATAATCTTGCTTTAGATGAAGCCACTCAGTTTCACAAGAAAATGATAAAAACAAATCAGCTTTTGTATATTCCTGTAGAAATTCAAGTTAGAGGTGAATGGATTAGTGTCGATGCCTTCATCGATACTGGTGGTTCGAACAATCTTGCCCGTCCTTCTTTATTCAAAGGTTTGTGGAAACCTTTACAGCATATCATAGTTTCTGAAACCATTGGTGGTTCGTTCAACCTTACCCACTATGTTGATAATGTTTCTATGAAGTTGGGGGGGGTTATTGTCAAAATCTCAGCGGTACAACACTATGACAATTCTGCTAGTTTATTTTTGGGAATGCCTTTCATCAATTCCGTCCTTCCTGTTACCATCAGTGAAGATAAAATTATCTTCAATGTCAAAAAGAAGGCAATATCAGTCCCTAGATTAAATATTGCAGATTCAGAAGTCCGCAAGAATCCAAGCCAAAAGAAGGTAGACTCTAAGAAGCCTAAAAAAGTATCACGTGACTGGATTGAAGTTTTACAACTTTATGAAGCTAAAGCTCAGTCAACTTTAAAGGCTAATAGAGATCAGAATTGGTCAACTGAACAAAATGATATTTTTGATCAATTGTTAAAATGTTGTTCTACAAATCCACAGGCGTTTTGGACTACAGCTAGTCCTAAACAAGAAATCATTACTCTACATGATAATGGAGTTACAGGTAAATTAATTCCTTGTACTCCTGCTGAAGAAAATGAAATGAGAAAGCAAATCCAAGAGTTATTAGATCTTCAATTAATTGAACGCAGTGAATCTCATTATTCCTGCTCCGCATTTCTGGTTCGAAATCATTCTGAAATAGTTCGTGGCAAAGATAGAATGGTAATTAATTATAAGCCTCTTAATGCAATAACTAAGAGCTTTAATTATCCATTACCAAGACAAGAGACTATCATGCGTAAAATACATGGTAGTAAGATTTTTAGTAAGTTTGATTTGAAATCAGGATACTATCAGATTCAGATTGCTGAAGAAGATCGTCACAAGACAGCTTTCACATGCCCTGTTGGTTTTTATCAGTGGAAAGTCGTTCCGTTCGGTTTGAAGAATGCCCCTGCATTCTTTCAAAGAAGAATGGATCATATTTTTGGTAAATATGAGTTTATAGTTGTATATATTGATGACATTCTTGTACATAGCAGTGATTTAGAATCCCATCTTAAACACTTGCATATATTTTTGGAGGAAGCAAAGAATCATGGTCTAGTTCTTTCAGAAAAGAAAATGGTGTTATTCCAAGACCATATAGAATTCCTCGGTATTCAAATGCAAGAAGGTAAAATTCAGATGCAGCCTCACTCACTTATTAAGTTATCTGAGTTTCCCGATCGTCTTGCCGACAAGAAGATGATTCAAAGGTTTTTGGGTATTCTAAACTATGTTCATAAATATATTCCAGATTTATCTACAAAGACAGCCCCTATTCGTCAATTTATTAATGGTGGCTGGTCTCCTGATGCTACTGTTGCAGTCAAGAATCTTAAAGCTGAATGTCAGAAGCTACCCTCTCTCAAACCTCCTGGAAATGGCTTTTTAATCTTACAGACAGATGCTTCTGATAACTTTTGGTCAGCTACACTCTTAGAAAGGGTAACCATTGAAAATAAGGTGGAAGAAGTTTTATGTGCTTATGCCTCTGGTGAATTCTCTAAACATCAGAAGGAATATTTTCCCGCCGAAAAAGAGACCCTTGCCATATTCAATGGAATTCAGAAATTTGAACTTTATTTAGCCCCTGCTAAGTTCCTCATTAGAACCGATTCCATGAACTTCAAATATTTCCTCAATGCCAAAATAGATAAACAGTTAGCTCGAGGAAGGTTATTAGCATGGCAGATGTGGTTTCAAATGTATGAATTTGATGTAGAATGGATACCCGGCAATTCTAACTTTTTGGCTGATGCATTGACCAGGGAGATGAACAAAGCTTTTGGTATGGTCTCAAGACCCAGTCCTTTCTATCTGGATGAAGAAGATTCTCTCATCACATTTGTCAAGCGTTGGAGAATTCTGCAACAAATTGCTAGTGATCTCTGTGAAGAGATCAAAAAGATTGTTGGTCTACGGATGCGCCGAAATCAGTGGATACAAAACTGCCAAGCCTGGCAAGCAAAGAACATTGGTCCATTTTTAGGGTTAGATGAAGAATTAGTTAAAATCTATCCCTTACCAAACCTGAAAGTCAAGGTATATTTTAAGACATTAGATGACTTTTGGACCAAGGTTTACACTGATCAAGCAATCCATGTTTTATCAGTTTTGAATTATTATCAGATTATAGGTGTTGTAGATTTTGCACTCTCTGTATATAACTCTGCCAAGATGCTAGATCTTGCAGAAATAAATATGTGTGAAAAAGTACAAAGGTTCCTTGTTTCTTTACGTATCTCTGATCTATTTGAAGAACTAGATGTCGCCTATTTACAAAGAATTGATGCACAATTTCATTCAACCGATTCGTTCCCTCAGTATGAATTATTTCAACCTTTTGCTGATTGGGAAATCAAAGATGGTAGGTGTCAAAAGAAGATGGTAATCAGAGCTTCACAGTGTGTTGAACGGACAGTTCAATATCTCAGAACTTACACTTCTCCATGGGATCACTACAGTGTTGAATTCAGAGTCCCTCTTCCTCAAAATCCATTTGATCAGATGTACAGTTCTGTTCAGCTCGAAGGTCCTAATCTTGTTGATAATCCAGACTTAATTAGAAAAATAACTTCGTGGCTAAAGGAGTTTCCAAAGCTATTCTTAGCAGAGAAGATTTCCATGATTAAAACTCTTGATCAACTGCAAGTCACTAAGCCTGCATTCGAAATCTGGGTTAATACTAAAAATTTTATTACTATGAAAATTCTTCATGGTAACTGGTCCGAAGATATAGCTTTTTTGATAAGTTTGATTTTATCTCATCATGTCTGTTCTTCAGTTGTCTTTTCTCGCAACTGGCAAAATCAATATGACATTAGCCAGTATTGTAAAATTTGGGTACAATATTGCATCGAGAGAACTGTCACCATGTTTCAAATATTCCGTTGGGATTTGCTAGATGGAGTTGAATTAGCAGTTCAGAATGTGCCTGAAATCAAGCCACGGAGGTCTGATATCTTTCTAGGAATCGAGATTGATCCTATTGCTTATCTAACACGATGGGAAGCTAAAGACACAGAATCTCTATTTCCAAGGAAACGTCTTTATGTCACAGCAGACACCATCAAGTTCGATACCGGACAAGCATCTCGTGCTCCTATCCAAAAGGAATCTACTATTCAAGTGGTAATCGACAAAGGAAAAGAAAAAGTAGATGCCGATGCGTTCACGGAAAAAGAAACCCTTTTTATCGACATGTATCAAGATGCTCAACCCAATAATGTAGATTGGGAGAAAAAGTACCTTGATATTTTGGAAAAGCATTATTATGACACTCATCCCACATCCGATACGGATGAAGATTCGGACGGCTGAGTAATCAGCCCCTACTTTTACTTTTGTAGATGCGCATGCGGGTGCATCTTTTGTAATTATTGCTTTACTTTATTGTATTCGAGCTTATCCGAGTAGACACCGCCATGACCAATCAATGTCAGGCAAGGACCCTCTGGATGCTCTTTTAGTGTATAAATAGGCATAGAGTAGTATAGTTTTGGCATCGTGAGTTTGCGAGCCATAGTGAGTTTTTGAGTGTATCCAAGTCTGCTCTTGACTTGTTGTATTAATGGTGTGTAACATTTTTACTTGAATTAATATTGAAGCCTGCTGGGCCGCCAGTCTGAGGACTGTTCTTCCAAGAACATCGTTGTTGGAGATTGTAAGGCGGGTTGAAAAGCGCCAAGGAGTCGCGCTGTACGCATTTCTCAAGTTGATGTGAGGAAAACTTTTGGCATCAGCGTCCACTTCAGATTATTCATGTAAGTTACGATAGTCCATCCATCTTGTTTACAAGTTTTCAGAGCTCCCTTTATTTTCTGGTATCAGAGCGTGTCTTAAATAGTCTGGTCTTAAATAGTCTAGTCTTAAACTGTTGGTATCAGAGCCTCGTAATCGATCTTGTCTTGCCAACAGTTTTAGACAAGACTATTTAAGACAAGACTATTTAAGACACGCTCTGATACCAGAAAATAAAGGGAGCTCTGAAAACTTGTAAACAAGATGGATGGACTATCGTAACTTACATGAATAATCTGAAGTGGACGCTGATGCCAAAAGTTTTCCTCACATCAACTTGAGAAATGCGTACAGCGCGACTCCTTGGCGCTTTTCAACCCGCCTTACAATCTCCAACAACGATGTTCTTGGAAGAACAGTCCTCAGACTGGCGGCCCAGCAGGCTTCAATATTAATTCAAGTAAAAATGTTACACACCATTAATACAACAAGTCAAGAGCAGACTTGGATAGCACACTCAAAAACTCACTATGGCTCGCAAACTCACGATGCCAAAACTATACTACTCTATGCCTATTTATACACTAAAAGAGCATCCAGAGGGTCCTTGCCTGACATCGATTGGTCATGGCGGTGTCTACTCGGATAAGCTCGAATACAATAAAGTAAAGCAATAATTACAAAAGATGCACCCGCATGCGCATCTACAAAAGTAAAAGTAGGGGCTGATTACTCAGCCGTCCGAATCTTCATCCGTATCGGATGTGGGATGAGTGTCATAATAATGCTTTTCCAAAATATCAAGGTACTTTTTCTCCCAATCTACATTATTGGGTTGAGCATCTTGATACATGTCGATAAAAAGGGTTTCTTTTTCCGTGAACGCATCGGCATCTACTTTTTCTTTTCCTTTGTCGATTACCACTTGAATAGTAGATTCCTTTTGGATAGGAGCACGAGATCCTTGTCCGGTATCGAACTTGATGGTGTCTGCTGTGACATAAAGACGTTTCCTTGGAAATAGAGATTCTGTGTCTTTAGCTTCCCATCGTGTTAGATAAGCAATAGGATCAATCTCGATTCCTAGAAAGATATCAGACCTCCGTGGCTTGATTTCAGGCACATTCTGAACTGCTAATTCAACTCCATCTAGCAAATCCCAATGGAATATTTGAAACATGGTAACAGTTCTCTCGATGCAATATTGTACCCAAATTTTACAATACTGGCTAATGTCATATTGAGATTGCCAGTTGCGAGAAAAGACAACTGAAGAACAGACATGATGAGATAAAATCAAACTTATCAAAAAAGCTATATCTTTGGACCAGTTACCATGAAGAATTTTCATAGTAATAAAATTCTTAGTATTAACCCAGATTTCGAATGCAGGCTTAGTGACTTGCAGTTGATCAAGAGTTTTAATCATGGAAATCTTCTCTGCTAAGAATAGCTTTGGAAACTCCTTTAGCCACGAAGTTATTTTTCTAATTAAGTCTGGATTATCAACAAGATTAGGACCTTCGAGCTGAACAGAACTGTACATCTGATCAAATGGATTTTGAGGAAGAGGGACTCTGAATTCAACACTGTAGTGATCCCATGGAGAAGTGTAAGTTCTGAGATATTGAACTGTCCGTTCAACACACTGTGAAGCTCTGATTACCATCTTCTTTTGACACCTACCATCTTTGATTTCCCAATCAGCAAAAGGTTGAAATAATTCATACTGAGGGAACGAATCGGTTGCATGAAATTGTGCATCAATTCTTTGTAAATAGGCGGCATCTAGTTCTTCAAATAGATCAGAGATACGTAAAGAAACAAGGAACCTTTGTACTTTTTCACACATATTTATTTCTGCAAGATCTAGCATCTTGGCAGAGTTATATACAGAGAGTGCAGAATCTACAACACCTATAATCTGATAATAATTCAAAACTGATAAAACATGGATTGCTTGATCAGTGTAAACCTTGGTCCAAAAGTCATCTAAAGTTTTAAAATATATCTTGACTTTCATGTTTGGTAAGGGATAGACTTTAACCAGTTCTTCGTCTAAACCTAAAAATGGACCAATGTTCTTTGCTTGCCAGGCTTGGCAGTTTTGTATCCACTGATTTCGGCGCATCCGTAGACCAACAATCTTTTTGATCTCTTCACAGAGATCACTAGCAATTTGTTGCAGAATTCTCCAACGTTTGACAAATGTGATGAGAGAATCTTCTTCATCCAGATAGAAAGGACTGGGTCTTGAGACCATACCAAAAGCTTTGTTCATCTCCCTGGTCAATGCATCAGCCAAAAAGTTAGAATTGCCGGGTATCCATTCTACATCAAATTCATACATTTGAAACCACATCTGCCATGCTAATAACCTTCCTCGAGCTAACTGTTTATCTATTTTGGCATTGAGGAAATATTTGAAGTTCATGGAATCGGTTCTAATGAGGAACTTAGCAGGGGCTAAATAAAGTTCAAATTTCTGAATTCCATTGAATATGGCAAGGGTCTCTTTTTCGGCGGGAAAATATTCCTTCTGATGTTTAGAGAATTCACCAGAGGCATAAGCACATAAAACTTCTTCCACCTTATTTTCAATGGTTACCCTTTCTAAGAGTGTAGCTGACCAAAAGTTATCAGAAGCATCTGTCTGTAAGATTAAAAAGCCATTTCCAGGAGGTTTGAGAGAGGGTAGCTTCTCACATTCAGCTTTAAGATTCTTGACTGCAACAGTAGCATCAGGAGACCAGCCACCATTAATAAATTGACGAATAGGGGCTGTCTTTGTAGATAAATCTGGAATATATTTATGAACATAGTTTAGAATACCCAAAAACCTTTGAATCATCTTCTTGTCGGCAAGACGATCGGGAAACTCAGATAACTTAATAAGTGAGTGAGGCTGCATCTGAATTTTACCTTCTTGCATTTGAATACCGAGGAATTCTATATGGTCTTGGAATAACACCATTTTCTTTTCTGAAAGAACTAGACCATGATTCTTTGCTTCCTCCAAAAATATATGCAAGTGTTTAAGATGGGATTCTAAATCACTGCTATGTACAAGAATGTCATCAATATATACAACTATAAACACATATTTACCAAAAATATGATCCATTCTTCTTTGAAAGAATGCAGGGGCATTCTTCAAACCGAACGGAACGACTTTCCACTGATAAAAACCAACAGGGCATGTGAAAGCTGTCTTGTGACGATCTTCTTCAGCAATCTGAATCTGATAGTATCCTGATTTCAAATCAAACTTACTAAAAATCTTACTACCATGTATTTTACGCATGATAGTCTCTTGTCTTGGCAATGAATAATTAAAGCTCTTAGTTATTGCATTAAGAGGCTTATAATTAATTACCATTCTATCTTTGCCACGAACTATTTCAGAATGATTTCGAACCAGAAATGCGGAGCAGGAATAATGAGATTCACTGCGTTCAATTAATTGAAGATCTAATAACTCTTGGATTTGCTTTCTCATTTCATTTTCTTCAGCAGGAGTACAAGGAATTAATTTACCTGTAACTCCATTATCATGTAGAGTAATGATTTCTTGTTTAGGACTAGCTGTAGTCCAAAACGCCTGTGGATTTGTAGAACAACATTTTAACAATTGATCAAAAATATCATTTTGTGCAGTTGACCAATTCTGATCTCTATTAGCCTTTAAAGTTGACTGAGCTTTAGCTTCATAAAGTTGTAAAACTTCAATCCAGTCACGTGATACTTTTTTAGGCTTCTTAGAGTCTACCTTCTTTTGGCTTGGATTCTTGCGGACTTCTGAATCTGCAATATTTAATCTAGGGACTGATATTGCCTTCTTTTTGACATTGAAGATAATTTTATCTTCACTGATGGTAACAGGAAGGACGGAATTGATGAAAGGCATTCCCAAAAATAAACTAGCAGAATTGTCATAGTGTTGTACCGCTGAGATTTTGACAATAACCCCCCCCAACTTCATAGAAACATTATCAACATAGTGGGTAAGGTTGACCGAACCACCAATGGTTTCAGAAACTATGATATGCTGTAAAGGTTTCCACAAACCTTTGAATAAAGAAGGACGGGCAAGATTGTTCGAACCACCAGTATCGATGAAGGCATCGACACTAATCCATTCACCTCTAACTTGAATTTCTACAGGAATATACAAAAGCTGATTTGTTTTTATCATTTTCTTGTGAAACTGAGTGGCTTCATCTAAAGCAAGATTATTTACAGAAAGTGCAGGAGACTGTGAGACTTCTTTAGGATAAGGACAAAGAGAATTCACCAGTGGTTGTGGAGACATGGAAGGAAAACGGGGTTGGGAATTCACAGTGTCAATAGAGAGAAGTGTATCAGTCTCTGAAATGTCTGAAGAGGATTCAACATATTCATCAGTCTCAGACAGATCACTGTAATGAGGATCATCTTCCCAATCATCTTCTTGAGAAGTTGATGCATGAACATTCATTTTTTGGCTATATTCAGCTGATATATCAGGCTCTGAATCAGAGGCATCAGTAAGAATATAGACATCAGAAACATCATCTTGAGATTCAACAACAGACCATTCATCAACAAACTCTTCTATATCAAAACATGCTTTCATTTTTCCAGAAATGCTTTTGGGACATTTTCTAGCAAAATGACCTTCTTGTTTGCAAATGTAACATCTGTCTTTGTCATCATTTCTTTGCTGCCTTCTACGCTTGACATAGCGGTATCTTTTAAACGGCTTTCTTGGATTGCTTACCCTTTTTGGTTTGTATTTGCCATATCTCTTAGATCTCTTAGATTTCCCTTTTTTGAAAGGAGTCCAGGGTAATACTTCACGGCAAACATTCAAATTTGGAGTGACTGTACTAGCTTGTTTCTGCCAACATAAGTATTTCACTTTTTCTTTAGCTCTAAATAGAAGATCCACCCAGTAGATCTGATCTATTCTTTTTCCTTGATTATCTAAGTCTTTAGAAATCATATCACCAAGGTTTCCAGGGAGCTTAGAGAGAAAGTAAACTTTTTGACTGAAATCATTATTCAGCTTAGCTTTAAACACTTTTCCCATATATTCATGACCAAAACTTTCAAGATCTTTAAGATCTTTGCATTCCATTCGGGAAAGATCAGTTAAAAGCTGTCTGACTTCATCAGTCGGCTCAAGAACAAATTGTGTCAGCAACAAGACTTCTAATGTGGCTAAACCAGATAAGGCAACATTTTGTCTTTCTTTCGGGGTAGCAGAAAACCACCAATCCCATACAATACCAACCATACGTTTCTCAGCAAGTAAGAAAATAGAAAAATTATCATATTTGGAGACTACTTGCATTTGATAGAGCGCACCTATCCATATCCTTATTGAATCTGCAGGATTTTTAGACCTATCCAGATCTAACACATATCCAGACATATTTGCAGAGAATAAATCTTCTTCCAATCTAGGATATTTGGGCTCTGTCTGTCTATTGGCTTTTTGTAGAGATGGTTTAATAAATGAAGGAAATAATGTAGCAGCATTTTCAAAAGTAGCAAGTTCAGTTTTACTCTTAAAAGTTGGAAGACTTTTAGCTTGAGTTTTAACAAAACTGACTTGACTGTTACTTAACTCGGCTTTATCTTCAGTATCTTCTTGATCTTCTTCTTGGGATTCAGTATCTTCCCATTTGGCAGGAACTTCCATAGTTCTAGAAAACTGAGGAGGCATTGCAGCTCTTTTCTTCTTAGCTTTTCTACGCTTTTCTTTTTCAGCTCTTCTCTGTCTATCTGCATCTTGTTCAGACTGGAGGAGCCGAAGGTTAGCTAAGATTTGTTCAGACTGGCAACCCAAATCATCTAAGACTTCTTCAGCATGGGTTGTCCAGGTAGTTAGATAATTCCCAATTTGATAGACTTGATCAAGATCATTTTGATTTTGTGAATTATGCTCTATTAAAGGAGCACAATCAGCACGAGTTGTAGGTTGCTTTGACTGTGAAGAAGTGGTGCAAAACTTTGTTCGAGGCGGCCATTTCCCACCTTTTACAAAACGCTTGTTTGCATGATTCCATTCTTCGAAAGGAGCATAAGTATGCATTCGGTGCATTTTTTGGACAACTGGTAAAAAAGGTTTATGTTCAGGTATATACAATTCATTGGATGATAAAACAGGTTCTGAAACTGGTTCAGAAGAATATACAGGAGCAGGAATTTCTTGGAGAGTTGGGACGGATTGACTGCTTGAAGCAAAAGTAGTAGGATCAACAGGAAACACATATTTCTTGGGCCTGGAGACTGGGCGAGGAACTTGTGGTCTTGGTGGAATTAACTGTACATGACCATCATTGATAGTTACTCGTTTAGTTTTTAGTTCAGGCTTGTGGGTGTCATTTATTGCTTTGTATTGGAAGTACCAATTACTAGGCAATTCTTCTTGATCATATAAGACACCTTCTACTTGGGCATTTGACATACCAACAGTTACACAGTCTTTCAAGACAGGCTGTTTCAGTTTAGGATGTGTAGTGTTTGTCAACTAAAAAGAGGCTTGACCTATCAAAGAAAGATATTCACTTTCTTCTGCCATTGTTAATCCTTGGACACCAGATAATAGTACAATCATCATCAGAACAGGCATGTATTTAAAAAAAGGAAAAAAATGAAAATACATAAAATATCGAAAACAAGGAGTTCATACCTAACTCCTCCTCCCATTCCTCTCCCTCTAGTAATGGAAGGTCTGGATCCCCCATGAAACTGGTTCCCACGTAAGGCCAATCCTGGATCACGAACAGCTGTCGACGGAGCCATATGAAAAATTCGGGCCACCATGACATCTCCTGGCCCCCTCCTCCTCTAGGCATCAGTGCTGCCCAGTGAGCCATCCTAGGCTCTCGTGGCAATGGGTCGGCCACTATGGCCCCCTGGATCTGGAAAAGTGGTATTCGCTCCAAGAAAAATGATACCACAATCGAGCCATATGCGAACTGTTTCACATATGCACGCTTACAATTTGTGAGCTGCCTTTTGATATTAGTAGTCACAGCTGTGGCCCAATCAAAAATGGTGGGGATGAGGCATTTTGTCGTGAGTATCAGATGGTTCTTGCTCGCCTCATGGGGCGCTTGTACCCCAGCTGCACGTGTGATGGTGAATAGAATCGCCTTGAGTGTCAAGTCTCGGATGGTGTTGATAGCCACCTTAGCACTCTGTCTCCCGAATTGTGCTTCCGGACACACTCAGGCTTTTACTTCACCTACCTTCTCTCCAGAAGGTCTACTGCCAGTCAAAATGGGAATTGCCCCTCTCCGTGACAACCCGGTGACGAAATATACATCGGACACCTCAAGCTCTAAGGTCTGGTTCCGTAGATGAAATACTTGGTCGTCCACATCCCAAGCATCGATTATGAACTGTAGCAACTCAGGTTGAGACCGCATATATGATGTAAGGAAGAACTTTTTGAGGCCACAATCCCTCAAAGCATTCATGCACCCCTCATCCTCAATTGCCAAGGCGTCCACGGCATCGTGTTCTCGTTCTTTCCACTCTACTACCATTTTGGCTTATTTCCTACACCCACAAGGATAAATAAACCATTATTAGAACATTGGTAAATTTATGAACCAGGAAAAATTCAAATGCAACGGGTAAATCCATGGGAAAATTTGAGTTGGGCGGTTAGCGCGACTGTTTTTAAAGCAGTCGCGTTGATGGCGCGACCCCCTTAGGTAATTTACCCCATTAGCGCAGGTCCGTGTCGGATACCCGCGCCAATGGGGAAAAGCCCTAAATTTGAAAATCCCCCTTGCAGAGGCTCAATCAGGAATAAAATGCATAAAAAATGGTATGGAAATGGAGCTAAGGGAAGCGCCTCTTACCTGGAGCCGACGAAATCACGAATGGTTACACGGATTGGCTGTTTTCACCGCCTGAAGTTTGCTCCCCAAACAGACCACTCTCACTCTTCAAGAGGTAAAAAGTAAAAGTAATTCTATTTTTTACATTTCCACCCTATTTATAGACTTTTTAACTCATTTTTGGGTTTAGAAAGGTTATTTTTGAATATTTTAATATATTTTTGGTCGAAAATGGATTTTACGCTTGCTTCTTGTGCAGCGACAGGTCTTTTGCGCAGCGTCGATGGTGAAACGAGTTGTATTTTATACTTTTTCGGACTCGGTAAATACACGAAAAAGTCACTGTGGAGTCATCTTTCAACTCTTTTCTGACTCGCTAAACATGAAAAGATTGCTGAGTTATTCCTCTTGACTCGTTAAACGTAAATAAGAGGTGGTCGTCTTTAAACTCTTTTTCGACCGTATAAAGAATGATAAGATTGTCAGGCATTTGTCGTTTCAGGTTCATTAATGGGAGCGAAACGACGTGATATCGATCGCTTTTTTACTTTTTCGGTTCGGTGTCACTACTCACGAAAAGTACTCCTCGATCGTAATGGCCGGGAGGTTCTTTCGAGCTTAGTTTTATACTTTTTCGGGCTCGAGAGACACAACTTTAGGAAAAAGGACACCCCTGGAGTTTCCTTTTTGCTGTCTTTTCAAACTCTCTAAACATGAAAAGGCGCCGAGTTTTTCCTTTGTCAGACTCGTTAAAACTTTAATGACATCGGGTTTTTTCGTAATGACACTATTCAAGCATATGCTATCCTCGTCAAGCTTGCGATCCAAAAATAACCGGGGTACTCTCCAGAAATGGTGGGGGAATAAAGAAACCGTAATCATCGTCGTCGGCAGTATGTCGCTCTTGAACATGGCACTTTCTGCATTCGTGTCTGGGTGGGGACATCTCATCTTGTTTCACACTTGCCTCCGTGGGTTTGGGTTATCCTATTTGACCATTCATCTGCTCATTGCCTCGTCGTCATGACCCCTGATCATTTGACATCAAATACTGCCAAATCCACTATTGTGCCGCCGATATGTTCAAGAGAAGTTGACCTCTGCAGAATACTCAACCTCCCTCTGATATCTCACACAAAACATGTTATCCCTCTCTGTCTCATGTCGATGATGTGGGAAACATTATGGCCCACCTGCGATCAAGATCACTTCCTGTCGACTTCAACTCATTATCCAGGAAGGTGACCTAGAGACTCCCTTCAGGTACCTTGGAGCTTGCATGCCTCAATGGCAGGTTCTTTATGTTCGACACGAGGTTTTCATCATTGGCCTCCGATCGGATGATTCTACGGGAGTTCGACACCGGCTCATTGATTCACATGCCGTGGATTGTACCTATAGTACCTTGAGGGCCATCGTCATTATTGGTGGCGCCTCTCGTGTCTGTTAACAATTTTCATCATTGACTGGTAAGCAGACGATGTTCATGCATGTTCGACTTCGACTCCTATATTCACATGCTTGAACTTGTATTGTGTTCGGATCGAGTTGGAGCGCAAGACCCCAGATTGTGCATATTGAAACCGGGCTGCATTTTGTGGATTATTGTAATCATTACATGATTCATTTATTGGATGGCTGCGACCATACCTGAGTCCATTTATTGATCCTCATCGGATGGCTGCGTCCATACCTGGGATCCAGTTTTATATACTTTGTTACGGATGGCTGCGCCCATACCACATCTATCATGTACTTGAGATATCAGTTGTACTTCTTTTCGCAGGTTCTCCGGCAGTAGTGTTTTCAGTCACACATGTTCTTGTAAAGCACTTCACCCCTCTCTCTCTCTCGGGCCTCATGCTTTAGGGGGCATTTGTTACACAGTAATTTGTCACCGTTTGTCACCGTCCTTATTACCCCTCTCTTGCACCTTGGAGGACTCATTCCGGGACTTGTGAGAGGTGACAGGACTTGAAACCACTTGCATCATTCCCCTCTAAACATGAGCTTCATATGCCCTGAAGACATCTCCTGCAGCTTGCCCTTAAAAATAGCCCTTTTTGCATTAGCGCTGGGCCACTTTGTCCTGCCCGCGCCAATGGGGAAAATCCTATAAAAGGGGCGCGCTATTAGCACTCTGTCCCAGAGTCGCAATCGTGCCAACCTTTTTGGGCAAAGTTTTTAACCAATCAACCTCCAAAAGTTCTATCCAAATTATTCACCAACTGAATCCAAGTTAAGTGAGGATGGTTTGGCTTCGAATCTCCTTGAATGGGAAGTAGTTTTGCCACCATTCCATAGAAGTTTCCAAGTGATGAAGCCAAATCCATTATTGTTGTGATTGATCTTATCCCTTCCTTTTCATCTATAAAAGCTTGTCTCCATGACTTGAGCAAGCTAGTTCTAGTTCTAGTGGTAATACTTGTGCTGAAAGGAAGATATCAAGAGATTAGAGTTGCAAGAGCCTTCTTTGTGTCCATAAGGCTTAACCTAAGTAAGGAGATCTTGTCACCAAAGAGAGAGAGGCTTGTCCCTCATCCCTTCAAGCTTTGCAAGACTTGTGTAGTTGAGCACCCAGCCAAAGGAGGACTTGACGTCAGGACACTGGTTGTATTCTCCTTTGTTGATTATTAATAATAGATGACTATCATTATGGTTCCATTCTCGTTGTACTTGTAATGGTTGATTTTGAATTATATCCTTCCTGACTGATGTATAATTGCATATATTAGATTTCACGCTTGTGTTTGTGTTGTTCTCTTTGTGTGCAGGTGTCCATTCATGGAGATAGTGGAGGACCGTGACCGGCCACGACAAAGGAGCGTGGGCGACAGCTCTTCTATGAACAAAAGCGTTGGACCTCAAGTAGGTCTTCATCACCTACCTTTTATTTCAAATTAGGAACTTGCGTGATAACATTGTTCGATTGTTGCTAGACCCGTTCTGGCCTAGTAGGGATCGCCTCTATCCGTAGAGGGGATTTACCTCTCCAACAATACTAGTAATGGAATCCTTGATTATATCCATTCTGATGTTTGGGGTCCATCCCCTACAACCTCATATGGAGGATCGTCATATTTTTTATATTTTATTGATGATTTCTCTAGAAAAGTGTGGGTCTACATGTTAAAGAAAAAGTCTGATGTATTTACAGTTTTCAAACAGTTTAGAGCATTAGTTGAAAACATCACTGAAAGAACTATTAAATGTTTAAGAACTGACAATGGTGGTGATTTTACTTCAAAGGAATTTGACAATTATTGCAAGGACGCTAGGATCAAAAGACATAAAACCATTGTATATACTCCTCAGCAAAATGGAGTTGCTGAACACATGAACATGACTCTTTTCGAGAGAGCAAGAAGTATGCTTAGTAACGCCAAATTGCAAAAGGAATTGTGGACAGAAGCGGTGGCTATAGCTTGCTATTTGATAAATCGATCACCATCAACTGCATTAGGATGCAAAACTCCTCAAGAGGTATGGAAAGGTCATCCTTGTGATTATTCTAAACTAAAAGTTTTTGGTTGTGATGCGTATGCTCTAGTTCCCAAACATCAACGTTCTAAATTAGATCCTAAATCAAAAAGATATATCTTTGTTGGATATGGTGATGGCACTAAGGGATACATATTGTGGGATCCTACTACTCACAAGGTCATCATTAACAGAGATGTTAAATTTAATGAATCCTCACTTGCAAATTCAAATGTAGATGATAAATTGAAACAGGATAATGTATCTAAGCTTCAACACATTCAGTTTGAAACCAGTTCAAAATTGATGATAGTCAAGATGAACATGGTTCAGATGCAAGTCATGAACAAGTTTTAGATGCAGATCATGAACAAGTTTCAGATGTAGATCATGAACATGTTTCAGATGCTGATCGTGAAGAAGTTCCTACAGATAATAATTAGCAAATTGTGGAAGTACCAAAAACATCTTTAAGGAGGTCCACAAGAATGAAATGTCCTCCTAAAAGGTATGATTATTATGTTACTTCAGTTGCTTTAACCGCTAACGATGATGAACCTTTGTGCTATCAGGAAGCTGTAGAAGGTCCTAAAAGTGAAAAGTGGAAAGAAGCTATGAAGGACGAAATGATGGCAATAGACAAGAATGGCACATGGGATCTGGTAGAACTTCCTAAAGAAAGAAAAATTGTAGGATGTAAATGGGTTTACAAATTGAAAATGGGTGTTGATGATACAGAGGACAGGTACAAAGCAAGGCTGGTCGCAAAAGGTTTTCCTCAGAAAGCAAGCATTGACTTTCATGAGATCTTTTCACCAATTGTAAAAATTGTTTCAGTTCGAATTGTATTATCATTAGTCGCTTTACTTGATTTAGAATTATAGCAACTAGATGTTAAAACTACATTTTTACATGGAGATTTAGATGAGGAAATTTACATGGAACAACCGGAAGGGTTTGTTCAAAATCGCAACAAGAAATTTGTCTGCAGGCTCAAGAAATCATTGTATGGTCTGAAGCAGTTGCCTCGACAATGGTACAATAAATTTGATTCTTTCATGACGAGTCAAAATTATATAAGAAGTGAATATGATCATTCTGTTTATTTTAAGAAATTAAGTAATGGCATGTTCATTATCTTAGTGTTGTATGTTGACGATATGCTTTTAGCAAGCAAAAGCATAATAGAGATCAACAAGTTAAAGGCTCAGATGGCTAGGACATTTGATATGAAAGATCTAGGAGCAGCAAGACAGATTTTGGGCATGGAGATTTTCAGAGACAGGAGCAATGGTAATATGTGGCTATCACAACATAAGTATATTGAGAAAATACTCTTGAGGTTTGGTATGAACAATGTGAAGCCTGTGTCAGTCCCTTTAGCTTCCCATTTTAAGTTTTCTTCTAGTTTATGTCCTAATACAAATGAAGAAAAAGAAAATATGTATCGAATTCCATATGCAAATATAGTAGGTTGTTTGATGTATGCGATGGTTTGTACTCGACCAGATATTTCACATGCAGTTGGGGTTGTCAGCAGGTATATGGCAAAT
>APFE030011190.1:1864-30262 GCA_000404065.3 Pinus taeda
TGATCCTCTCATTATAGAACTGAACCTTATCTCCTTTAATCAAGGGATAAATTCCTAAATCAAGGGAGAAAATAATTGCATGATCTCACAAATACTTCAAGTTTAATTTTCCATAATTAATTAACTCATGGAGATTAATTAATTAATATTTTAAACTATTGTTAAGACCAAATTCGTTTTTACTTCCTATAGATAGACCCAAAAATGCTATTTTTAGAACTTTCTATTTTTAGCAGTTTCACCTCTCACCCAAGGTAGCCAATGACCTCACTGGCCAAACTGCTATTTTCAGCACATTCTAAATTTAACATTTCTTGTTGCACATTTTTCAATCGTCCTTGGTGTGCCACTCAATGGTGTATGACTATGGATGTGTTATCATTAGTAGGCCCAACTGCTTCATGACCTCTACTGAAATGAGGTTCTTTTGGCTTCCGTTGTTAACAATGAACTGCAACAGAGAACCCTTCACACACATCTGTGAGTGGAAGAGGTGTCCCCCCTCCTCTGGGTATTCAGGCTAATTCTTCTGGATCTTGGTGGTGGCCACTATGGCACTAGGCTCCATGTTAATGATATTCTTCCCTTTGCCATTCCCCTTGTCGGGTTCTGACTCAAAGTCAGAACATGCGTCTGATTCAGAAGACTTCAGCTCAACCACCAGTGACTGCTTGGCCTGACACTCACTTGTGTTATGAGTGGAGCTCTTATGGAACTCACACCATTTTCCCATGTCCTTCTTTGTCTTCATGGTGTTTTTCTTTACTTATGGCTTTGATGGGTTATCCTAGGTCACCTCACCTTGGATTTTTCCTTTTCTTTGTGGTTTCAGAGCGACTTTTCCTTGCTTTGGACTCGCAGATCCAAAGTCTCGCTTCCTCTGTTTAAACTTTTTCTTGATCTTGATAGCATATCAGTATGTGGTGTCAAGCGAGGAGATTTCTACAAACTCCATCTCATCCTGGATGTACTTGTGTGGACAATCGCGGTACCTGAGTACAAAATGTCGCTCAAAATCCTTGATACCCAACTTCGTGCGGAGGGTATGGAAAACATTTGTGAACTTTGACACATCTTGATCCCTTCCTGATCCCTTCCCTACCGTAGCATGGTCCACATTATGTATTTATATTCATAGCTCCCAATGGGGTAATACTATTCCTTGATGGCGTCTCAGAAAGAATCCCAAGTGGGTGTGACTAAAAATAATGAGGATTCCCTCTCATCCTTTTGTTCACAGTAGGTTTCCCACTAGTCCTTGACATGTGGGGCAACTTTGAGAAGTGAAAAGCTAATCTTTTCCCAATTGGAAAAGTCATGAACTATAAAATATCCTTCCAACATATTCAACCATTTATCCACGATACCTGTATCTATCTGGCACTATTAATTTTAGGTATGTTCTATGCTAGAGCAATTTATTTTAATTTTCCAATACCTTTTCCAGATTAGCAATCACATCAGCATTAAAGTAAGCTGCAGATAGAACATAAATATAAATCGCAGAAGACAAGCCAAGACAAGAGGACACAAGATGTGGTGCCATCCAGGGACAAACCCCAATGTGGGGAAACCCTTGATCAATTCTTCTTTTATGTTCTTCAAATTTCAGCAGAGAAAGAGAGAGAGATAGTACATTTACAACAGAAGTCAACACTTTGACTTTCTATATCTGTATGAGATCAGTGAAGGACATGTTTCTTCAACTGATTCTCCAAGGTGACTACTTCACCTATCATAGTATATTGCATTCCTCATCACGGTTGATCCGAATTGGTTCCTAGAACACTCTCTAAGTTTTCATGAACTCTTTGTAAATTATGCCAAAGTTTCAAAGTCTTATAAAGATCAAGCTTATCATAGATATCCTCGTAATAGTTACAATTTGTGATCAGCACGGAGCAACGAGGACCCTCGGTCAAGTAGACAGACCATCAGCCCATGGTAATTTGCGTTGTTGCAAATTAGCAAAACGTGAGGGATTTTCGAGAAACAGCGATGGTTTATGATATGTGATTAGAGACAAGTCACTAATCGCATATCACTGGGAAAACCCCTCAAAGAAGGAAAAGCCTCGAACGCCCGGACCCGAAAAGTTATAAAATGCAACGAATATCATACCGATTCCATTAGAAGCGGGGTCCCACAAAAACCGACAAAATATCGGAAGGGCTTTGAGTGGTAAGTAGTTTCAACCAAGTCCCACCCGATGCCACACAACGGGTGCCATGCATCCAATGGAAGAGAGAGAAAACCACTCACATCAGAGGGGTAACCATCATGTTACTTATTCGCCCGATATGGACGATGACTGTTGGATCTGGAGGCTCTAGATCAATGGTGGAGATGCGTTCCAATGGGTGACCAAATTTGAAAAGATAAACAGGTAGAGTTGTATAAGATATGAAGTCTGAGGTGGATGATGCGTTGGCAGAAGGTTGTGTTTCACAGGCATTCTTAGAGTTAATGGAATAAACGGTCGTTTCAAAAACGTCCAAGAGAACTGACACTCAGTTCGTTACGAAATAGGTGGCCACCTCCCTGTGAGGCATTATACAGTGATGATCACGCAGAACAGAGGGATTTAGACAAACAGAGGCAGGGAAACCAGAAATCCCGGAAGCAGAAACGAATAGTCAGAAAGCAGATTGGCTTTAAAGCCACGAACTGACAGAGAGAGAAGCAAGTAAGTTGGATGCAGAAAGCAAAGAGTAGAGAGAAGAAGTCGAGCTGACCTACAGAAGTAAAGGCAGCATCAAGCCAGAGTTAAGACAGAGCCAGAGAGAGTCAGAGAGTCTGTGTACTCCAAAGAAGGCTTGAGAGGTTCAAGCGAACTCCTCTGTATATTCCTGTCGTGTATGAGTCTCAGATTAGGCTCATACTGTTGTGACCAATAGAGGTCGAGTTTCAGTAAGGAGAGTCTGTGTACTCCAGAGACTTGGGGAATCCAAGTATAGTCTTGCTGATTTATATCTACTATGTGAGACTCAAATTGAGCTCACTGTTGTAAAAACTCTACTTTGAAAACATAATAGAGAGGCCACCACTAAAGGTTGGACCGGGAGACGTAGCCCAAGAGTATTGGGTGAACTCCTTATTAAAATTGTTGTGTTTATATGTTTGCCTGTTATGTTTTCTCTAACTGCTTCAGTGCATGTGTATTTCACAATATTATCGATATGTTGCATAAAATAACGTAGGCACATCCATGCACACGAGTCTATAATACCTTAATTGTTTGTCTTAGATCAATTCCAGATCAAGTGGTATCAGAGCTCTAGGTTACTAAGGTTAGACAAGCTTGTGCTAGATTTTTTTTGTTGAATGATAACTAGGACAAAGCTCAAATTAGGAGAAGGAGAATTGGTTGAAGCTAACCTAGAAATTGGAAGAGTCTATCCTAAGAGGAAAATGTCAGAAGAAAGTCCCTTGGAATCAGACTCCCAGTTCATGGGCAGTTTCTTGACCATGAGAGCCATGGTAGAAGAAATGTATAGAGAATTTAAGAAAGGTAGAGATGAAGACTCATCAAACTCCAAACAAGATAAAGGAGCAGAAGAATCTCTCCTCAATGACCACTCTAAAGGCAAAGGGAAAGAAGAAAATCTTCCCACACCTCTTGATAGTCCTGAAAATAAAAAGAAGAAGGCATCTTTAATTAAATTAGGTGTTAAATTTGATTTGTCAATATATGATGGAGAGTTGAACGCGGAGAAGTTGGATAATTGGATTAGATAGATTGATGTATATTGCAGGGTGCAGAGCATTGATTTAGACAAGAGTAAGATTCAATTAGCTATCCTAGGCCTTGGAGGCACTACCTTGGTATGGTGGGAAGGCAGGACACAAGCTGACATGAAGAAGCATGGTAAAATTCTTTTTTTCTGGAGTGAATTTGTTTCTGCAATTAAAAAATAGTTCTATCCACTAGCTTATATGCAGCAAGCCATGATGAATTGACAAACTCTTCGACAATTAAAAGGGAAAAGTGTACAAGGCTACACCCAAGAATTTAGGAAAAGAGCTTTGATTCTAGGAATTTCTTTAGACTCACCTGAAACTTTGTTGAATTATATAGGTGGTCTACACAGCGATTTAAATCACGCCATTCTCATGTTTAATCCCACTAGCATAGATGAGGCATCTGTTCAAGCTACATATCTAGAGGCTAGAGGCAAGAATGTGAACCCAGAAGTTGGGGGATCATCAAAACCCGTTGCAAGCAAGAATAAGGAAAAGAGAAAACATAAATGGAAAGAGAGGAAGACAAATACTGTATAAAAGACCAAATCTTCATGCACTCACTGCAAGAAGGAGGGGCATGATGATGAACACTACTAGATTCTGCATCTAGAGCTGAAACCCAAGAAGTACGATGGCAAAAAGAAGAAGATTGTTGCAGCTATTCAAAAAGATCTGGGGTCAGACTCAGGGGATGAAGCAACAATCACAGCCACAAGTATAAAAGTTTGTCCGCTTTAGAGAATGCAGAAATCAAGAAGCAGGTACAGGAGCTACTCGAGAAAGGGTTCATAAGACCTAGCACATTCGTCATGTGGGTCTCCAATTGTCTTGGTAAGAAAGAAAGATGGCTCATGGAGAATGTGCATTGATTACCGAGCACTGAATAAGATAACGATAAAAAATATTTATCCCCTTCCTTGCATAGATATCTACTAGATCAGTTGAAAGTAGTTGTTTATTTTTCCAAGTTAGACTTGCATAGTGGCTACCATCAGGTCAGAGTTGCAGAGCAAGATGCATGGAAGACTGCTTTCAAAACAAAGCAAGGATTGTATGAGTGGTTGGTTATGCCTTTTGGCTTAACTAATGCTCCCGCTACTTTCACGAGAGTAATGAATGATGTACTCAAACCTTTCATTGATGATTTTGTCATTGTATATTTACATGACATTCTTATATTTAGTAAAACATGGGAAGAACATTTGAAGCATGTAAAGTAGACTCTAGATGTTTTTAAAAGAGAAAATCTTTATGTTAAGCTCTCAAAATGTGAATTTGGCAAAACATCTTTGAATTATTTGGGTCATATTGTAGGGGGTGGTGAATTGAAGATAGATCCCTCTAAGGTTGTAGTCATTGTAAACTGGCCTAAACCCAAATCTGCTATAGAAATTAGAAGCTTCCTAGGAGCAGCACAGTATTGGAGAAAGTTTATGTCTAACTTTTCATTGATTTCAAATCCGTTACATGCTTTAACAGGATTGAACAAGGTGTTTCAGTGGGGAGGCAAACAACAGAAAGCCTTCGACACCTTGAAAGAAAAGATTAGTACAACACCAGTACTAGCAATGCCCGATCTTCAAAGACCATTTGAGATTGAAACAGATTCCAGTGACTATACCATGGGAGCAGTGTTGATGCAACACAGTAAACCCATATGTTATCATTATGAGGTATTTAATTCTGCAGTAGTTAATTATCCCACATATGATAAAGAATTTTATGCATCAGTACAGAGTGTGAAAAAGTGGAAACATTACCTAATAGGCAAAGAGACAGTTATACATACTGATCATCAACCACTTCAATATTTGCACTCACAAACTAAGTTGTGGCAATCAAGACACTATAGGTGGATGGGTTTTCTACAACAGTTTCATCTTGTCATCAGATATAAAAAGGGCATACACAATAAAGTTGCAGATATGTTGTCAGACCAATCATAAATGCATCTACTATACTTAAGCATAATTCAGTGTTGCATGAAAGCTACATTGAATAGTATGCTCAAGATGTAGATTTTAAAGATGTATATGCAACTTTAAGTCATAGCAAACAAGTAGAAGAATTGGATTATCATGTTAAGGACCAACTCTTGTATCATTTTGGAAAGTTATGCATTCCACAAACTGAAAGAGTAAAGATAATTCGAGAAGCACACACTTCTCTAATATCAGGTCACTTTGGTGTAAGTAAAACAGTTGCACAACTGCAAAGATATTGTTATTGGCCAAAAATGTATGAAACCATTTCTAGATGTATAAGAGGGTGTACCATGTGTGCTAAAAGCAAGCCCAGCAATAGAAAACTAGGCTCGTACACTCCACTACCAGTTCTTTCTCACCCTTGGGAAAGTGTTTCCATGGATTTTGTTGGGGGACTGCCTAAATCTAGGGAAGTTCATGACTATTTATATGTTGTTGTGGATAGGTTCAGCAAAATGTGTATTTTGATACCTTGTAACAAACAGATTACAGCTAAACAAAATGCAAAGTTGTTCTTTCAGCATGTATGGGTTCATTTTGGATTACCCACTTCGATTGTATCTAATCGAGATTCCCGATTTGCTGGGAAATTTTGGTCGAGTCTGTGGGAATTGATGGACACCAGACTGAAGAAGAGCACAGCTTTTCATCCGCAAACAGATGGTCAAATAGAAGTGGTCAACAAGACAGTGATCCAGTTGCTCAGAGGCTATTGCAGCAAGCATCCCAAGATCTGGGATGAACACCTGTGTTATGTGCAGCATGCTTACAACCAAGCTAAACATTCTTTTACGCAGAGATCTCCTTTTGAGACCTGTTTTGGTTTCACACCAAGGTTTCCCTTGGATTTTGTCTTTGGTAAAGACATAGCAGTTGATGGACATAGTGATGTGGACATGGAAACCAAGTTCATTGAAAAAATCCAAGAAATTCACCAGGCAGTACAGGAACAGCTGGAAAAGAGCCAAGCCAAGTACAAGGCAAGGCATGATAAGCATTGGATTGAGCATAGTTTCCAAGTTGGTGACCAAGTTTGGTTGTATATCAGCAAAGACAAAATGCAAGGTGAAGGTAAGAAGCTGAAGCCAATAAAGGTATGGACCTTTCAAGATACTTGAGAAAATTGGTGAGAATGTTTTTCGCCTTGATTTTCCAACTTACATGCATATCTACTCAGTTTTTAATGCAGACAGATTGAGAGTATTTGAACCATCATTGGTCGAAGATCCCAAAGAGCAGAGTCAATTGCCTTCTATTGATGATCTATTGCCTGAATATCTCAATGAATAGCAGGAAGATACAGTTCTGGACAGGAAGGTAAGAACAACACGCAGAGGGGATGTTGAGTACCTCAAGATTGGGCTCAAAGGTTCAAAACCAAGCAGCGCAAGATGGATAGAAATTGGGCAAGCAAGGAATCTATACCCTCACTTGATTGATGCTTGAAAAACAACTTTTGGTGGTCCAAAAGCTTTTTCAGTGGGAAGGTCGTGATCAGAATTGGATCCTAGAACACTCTCAAAGTTTTCATGAACACTTTGTAAATTATGCCAAAGTTTCAAAATCTTATAAAGATCAAGCTTATCAGAGATATCCTCATAACAGTTACAATTTGTGATCAGCCTGGAGCAACGAGAACCCTCGGTCAAGCGCACGGACCATCGGCCCATGATAGCACGCGTTATCGCGAATTAGCAAAACAGGAGGCCTTTTCGAAAAATGGGGTTGGTTTTTGATATGCTATTAGTGACAAGTCACTAATCGCTTATCACCGGGAAAATCCCTCAAAGAAGGAAAAGCCCCAAGCGCCCGGACCCAAAAAGTTATAAAATGCAACGGATATCTTATCGATTCCGTCAAAAGCGAGGTCCCACAAAAATTGGGAGAATATCAGAAGGGCTTCAAGCAGTAAGCAGTTTCAACCAACTCCCGCCCGATGCCACACAATGGGTGTCACGCATCCGAAAGAAGAGAGAGAAAACCTCTCACATCGGATAGGTAACCATCATGTTACTTATCCACCCAATATGGATGATGACCGTTGTATCTGGAGGCTCCAGATCAATGGTGAAGATGCGTTCCGATGGGTAACTGGATTTGGCAAGGTAAACAGGTAAAGTTAAATAAGATTTGAAGTCTGATGTGGACAATGCATTGGCAAAAGGTCATTTTTCTCAGGCATTCTTCGAGTTAACGTAATAAATGGTCATTTCGAAAACGTCCAAGAGAACTGACACTCAGTTCAGTATGAAATAGGTGGCCACCTCCCTATGAAGTGCTATACAGTGATGATTACACAGAACAGAGGGATTCAGACGGACAAAGACAGGGAAACCAGAAATCCGGGAAGCGGAAACGAATAGCCAGAAAGCAGATTGGCTTTAAATCCATGAACTAACAGAGAGAGAAGCAAGTAAGTTAGATGCAGAAAGCTAAGAGCAGAGACAAGAAGTCGAGCTGACCTACAGAAGTAAACGTAGCATCGAGCCAGAGTTAAGACAGAGCAAGAGAGAGTTAGAGAGTCTATGTACTCCAGAGAAGGCTTGAGAGGTTCAAGCGAACTCCTCTGTATATTCCTGTCGTGTATGAGTCTCAGATTGGGCGCATACTGTTGTGACCAATAGAGGTCGAGTTTCAGTAAGGAGAGTCTGTGTACTCCAGAGACTTGGGGAATATAAGTACAATCTTACTGATTTATATCTACTGTGTGATACTCAAATTGAGATCACTGTTGTAAAAACTATGCTTTGAAAACATAATAGATAGGCCACCACTGAAGGCTGGACCGGGAGATGTAGCTCGGGAGTATTAGGTGAACTCCTTATTAAAATTGTTGTGTTTATATGTTTGTCTGTTATGTTTTCTATAACTGCTTCAGTGCCTGTGTATTTTGCAATCTTATCGATCTATTGCATAAAATAGCATAGGAAAATCCATGCATATGAGTCTATAATACCTTAATTGTTTGTCTTAGATCAATTCCATATCAACGGTGTTACATCATGCTGTACCCATGTGTTGCACTTTGCTACATCCATCACTGAGTTGTTCTCATTACAGTGCTGCTCCCAAGCTATTAGGTAATTGAGTCCTTCAAGGGCTGCAGACCATCTAGGAGAGCCCCTCCTAACCCATACTACCACCTACATGTTGCATTATTCCCATGGAATAGCCTTAGCTGCTTGCTATGGCTTACATCCTAGCAAAGCAACTCGCTGTAGCAGTCTATTCTTCCAACAGGTCTCATTCAATCTTCAAACAACAACCTCATAACTTCTCTTCAGTGGATACTTGTGCCTAGCATATTATACCAAAACATGACCATGTTGTTACTTACAACAAGTGGCTAGATGACTGTGCAAGGCTTCTTTCAGGACAACACCCAACTGCTTTTCTCCTGAAAACATCCTACCTCGAACAATCCTCCTCAAATGCGGATTGAGGCCTTTAATGACAACATCCTAATGCATATTTAAATGCTGCTATTTGGAGCCACTTTAAGCTACCCATAGCACTCTCCTAAACTGCGGCTTAGATCCCTCCATAGACTGTGTATACATTTCTTCCTTGATTGCGTCTAGGGCACCAATGTGTCCCTTCTTGCTGCATATATGCCTGGGATATTGCGTTTAGACATCAGCCAGATCTCTGTGTTTAGATCTCTTCATGACATCAATAGGATCTATCTTTATGATTGCGTTACAATAGTAGTCAGGGCATTCCTCATTTAGGACAACATTGGGCCTCCATCTTTGACTGTGTATCAGCATATTAGAGCTCCTCCTAACTACGTGTAAGGGCCTCTTGTCCAGCAGATAAGGGACTCCATAACTGTGGATAGATTAGGTCTGTTTTAGTCCTCCTTTGTGCAGCATTTAGAACTGTGAATATAGGGTTGTGTGAAGACATTCTTTGCTGCATAATAGGACCAGTGTTAGGGCTCCTTCCAACTGCGGATATGCCTCTTAGTGACTGCGGATAACAGGTCTATTTCTTGCTGCATATAGGGTCCGGATTCAGGCCTTCATTTATTCTTCACCTTTATTGTGTTTAGGTTATAGTCTCCCTTAACTGCAGCTGGGATCTCCCTTCATCTGCATCCTAATGACTGTGATTTAGGGCTTCATTTGTAGGCCAACATATTACCCTTGGTGTCTCTCTCCTTTACCAAAAACCCAAGACGTGGAGAGGAGGAGATCACCTCAAAAATACTTGTCTAAAATTACTTCAAGTCCTCACCAATTTATACTAAAACATGGATGATGAATAGACACATCTATTGGGCTTCTGAGCCTACTCAAGTTGCTAGCCGACTTGACAATTTGATTTATAACATAAATAAATTCATAACTTCATAAATACTTATTGGAATCGGATGATCTTTAGATCAATCCTACACCTCTTGATGACAGGGATCCAATAAAAATATCAACTGCCATAAATAAGATGACCCACATGGAGTTTAGCCCTAGTTTCCATTTTAACACTCCCTCTCAACTAGGGAGAACTCCATCCCTTGATGCATATGTCCGACTGTACTATCTCTGCCATCAATGCCCTGCACTGCTCTACTTAGCTTTGCTCATCTCTTGCTAGCTTTGCTCAACTCTGCTAGCTCTGATCTTCTCAACTCAGCTCTGCTTAGTTCTGTTGGCTCTGCTCTACTCTGCTGGCTCTGTTATGCTCTGCTTAGCTCTACTCATCTCTACTTAGCTCTGCTGAACTATGAAGAAGAAAAAGTGATCGAGAATGTGTCATACCATTATCCACTGACCCAAAGTCAGTCTCAAAGTGTGTACCACTGGTCCTAGACCAGTCCTCAACCAACCCGAAATCGGTGTCATAGTAAGTACAACTCCTACCACTGGTCCGAGACCAGTACTCTACTGACTTGAAGTTAGTCTCAAAGTATGTACCACTGGTCCCAAACCAGTCCTCTACTGACCTGACGTCAGTGTCATAGTAGGTACAACTCCTACCACTGGTCCCAGACCAATACTCTACTTACTTGAAGTCAGTCTCAGAGTATGTCCCACTGGTCCTAGACCAGTCCTCTACTAACCCGAAGTCAGTGTCATAGTGGGTACAACTCCTACCACTAGTCCCAGACCAGTATTATTGATCACAGACCAATGAAGATCATCCTAGCATAAGGAGTATGATAGAAACAACGATGCATCCATCGGTACTACTATGGCCCCTATCCTCATTTCCCTGCTCATTGATCAAATGAGAGGTACTTCCCATGAGTCCCAGATTGCATGGATAGGATGCCTTGACAGGATAACTAATCAATCATGTCCTCACAGGAGAACTAATCATCCTGCTACACAATCATCATGGAGAACACATCATCCAGACCTCACAAAAGAACTAATGATCCTGCTACACAGGAGAGTGACTTAGCCTGTCCCACAAGAGAGTGAATCATCTTGTCCCACAAGAGAGCAAATAATCTTGTCCACAGGAGTGCGAATCATCCTGTCCACAAGAGAGTGAATCATCCTGTCCCACAAGAGAGCGAATCATCTTGTTCACAGGAGAGATAATCATCCTATTCACAGGAGAGGGAATCATCCTATTCACAGGAGAGTGAATCATCCTGTCCATAGGAGAGCGATTCATCCTGTCCTAGTGCGCACCACCAGGGAAGGGTGAGTCTCCCTGTGGTCGTATGTTGCTCTAGTAAGAACCGTAAGTCCCCAAAGCTCCCAGAGCTCAATGTATGCAACATGCAGGACCCTTTTACAAGGGTCTCTTAACAACTCCAAGTCGTTCGGGAAAATCACAAATTTGATCTTTCCCTGAGGCTCTGACAAAGTGTAGCGACATGTACATCATCTGAGTGCGATGGAGCCTCCTTGCTCATCAACTTACCATATCCTAGATAAGGTAGTATCTGATGTCTATCTGCTGTAGAAATCATTGAATACATGATTCCTCAATAATCAAATCCCACCTCTGGTTGTCACAGAGAATCACAGTGGTATTCATCATGTGTACTCACTGAAGAGTTTCCACAACCAGGCAACTTCATACGAGGTCATACTCGTAGTTATGTATCCAGTCTCGGCAGTACTTATAATAACGGACTTCTGATTCCTGCTCATCCATGATATCGAAGCAGAATCCAAAGAGAAACAACACTGGGAAGTGCTCTAGTGATCCTCCACACTGCGTGCCCAGTGAGCATTCGAATAATCATGCAATTTTCATATTTCTGGCAGTGTATCTCAATCCATGAGAGATTATGCCCCAAAGATATCTCAGAAGATTCTTGGCACCAATCCAATGAGGCTTAACCAAATATGAGCTCACCATGCTAACTGCAAAACATATGTCCAGAATCCAACTCCCTCTTACTTCTGCAAATGAGAGGGTTTGCACCTGTCAGAAATAGTTCATCCACATATGGTGCCGGTATGAGAGGTTTATCATCCACAATCTCCGGGTAATGGTTTGGATCGGTTTCACTCCTAGCAAATCTCAGCTTCATCAAATAGCTATCAATCCTCTCATACTATGCCGGGGGTGTTTTCCTTCAAGCCATACAGGGCTTTCTTCCACCTGTATACATGAGATTCATGTTCATGAATCTCAAACTCCACAGGTTGTTCCAAACCTGTGGACCTGCTACATGAGGGGAATGGTCCCCTTGTAAGATTTTCCTTTGGTACATCTCAGGCATGTACTTTCATGCTCTTTTTGAATTCAAGATTCCCTGTCACCATCTGACTCATAGACCTCTGGTGCTATGTGTCAATGGACATGGTCCCCAATGGACTTCGTGTAACTTAATACAACCCTGAACTCAAAAACATATTTGAAAATTATATTTTCAAACACGTACCTTTCCATTGACGAATGCCACCTTAAAACCTTCGACTTCCATTCCTAAAATGGGAACCAAGTTCTTCTTGCGATCAATTACATAAAGGAGATTTTGTAAATGAATCGAGTTACCCTCATTCAATTGAGAGGTAGCATTCCCTACACCCTTTTCAGGATAGGTGGCATCGGCTCCAAGTATAATCTTGGGGTTCCTTGCTTTCTTTGAAGAGTCGACCATTTCTCCTTGATGAACTATAATACCTATCATTCTTTTGATCATTGAAGATGGACCTGGAATGATCATCAAGTGATGTATCTCTTCCATTTGGACACGCCTTCGCATAATGGCCGAACTAGTTATTTGTCGTTCCTTCCACCCTGAGATCCGATCTTCTAATGAAGTGATATTTAGATGGGCCATCAGAAACTTCCGCTACGTCGTTCTGATAATATGCTCTACTTTGACTTCACCCTTGGTGAACTTAGAAGAAATATGCGGAACCCATTGATCCTTTTGTCCTGTCCCAACTATCTTTGGTGATTGCTCTTTTACTCTTGCTTGGGCATTGTCTTCACATCAGCTCTGATACCATGTTAATTTTAGGTATGTTCTATGCTAGAGCAATTTATTTTAATTTTCCAATATCTTTTCCAGATTAGAAATCACATCAGCATTAAAGTAAACTGTAGATAGAACATAAATATAAATCGCAGAAGACAAGACAAGACAAGAGGACACAAGATGTGGCGTCAGCTAGGGACAAACACCAATGTGGGGAAACCCTTGATCAATTCTTTTTTTATGTTCTTCAAAGTTCAGTAGAGAAAGAGAGAGAGATAGTACATCTACAACAGAAGTCAATACTTTGACTTTCTATATCTATATGAGATCAGTTGAAGGCATGTTGCTTCAACTGATTCTCCAAGGTGACTGCTTCACCTATCATAGTATATTGCATTCATCATACCATTCATCATCACGGTGTTGCATCATGATGTACCCATGTGTTGCACTTTGTTGCATCCATCCCTGAGTTGTTCTCATTACAGTGCTACTCCCAAGCTATTAGGTAACTGAGTCCTTCAAGGGCTGCAGACCATCTAGGAGAGCCCATCCTAACCCATACTACCACCTACATGCTACATTATTCCCATGGAACAGCCTTAGCTGCTTGCTATGGCTTGCAGCCTAGCAAAGCAGCTGGTTGTAGCAGTCTATTCTTCCAACAGGTCTCATTCAATCTTCAAACAACAACCTTATAGCTTCTCTTTAGTGGATAAGTATGCCTAGCATATTATACCAAAACATGACCATGTAGTTACTTACAACAAGTGGCTAGATGACTATGCAATGCTTCTTTCAGGACAACACCCAACTGCTTTTCTCCTAAAAATAGCCTACCTCGAACAGTCCTCCTCAACTGCAGATTGAGGCCTTTAATGACAGTGTCCTAATTCATATTTAAATGTTGTTGTTTGGAGCCACCTTGAGCTGCCCATAGCACCCTCCTAAATTGTGGCTTAGATCCCTCCATAGACTGTGTATACATTTCTTCCTTGACTGCGCCTAGGGCGCTAGTGTGTCCCTTCTTGCTGCGTATATGCCTAGGATACTATGTTTAGACATCAGCCAAATTTCTGTGTTTAGATCTCTTCATGACAGCAATAGGATATATCTTTATGACTGCATTAGAACAGCAGTTAAGACATTCCTCATTTAGGATAGTGTTCGGCCTCCATCTTTGACTGTGTATTAGCCTATTAGGGCTCCTATTAACTGTGTGTAAGGCCCTCTTGTCCAGCGGATAAGGGACTCCATAACTGTGGATAGATTAGGTCTATTTTAGTCCTCCTTTGTGCAGCGTTTAGAACTGTGAATATAGGGCTGTGTGAAGACCTTCTTTGTTGTGTAGTAGGACCTATGTTAGGGCTCCTTCTAATTGCAGCTATGCCTCTTAGTGACTGTGGATAACAGGTCTGTTTCTTGCTGTGTATAGGGTTTGGATTCAGGCCTTCATTTAGCCTTCACCTTTACTGCATTTAGGGTATGGTCTCCCTTAATTGCGGTTGGGATGTCCCTTCATCTACATCTTAATGACTATGATTTAGGGCTTCATTTGTAGCCAACGTATTACCCTTGGTGTCTCTCTCCTTTACCCAAAACCCAAGACGTGGAGAGGAGGAGATCACCTCTAGGATACTTGTCTAAAATGACTTCAAGTCATCACCAATTTATACTAAAACATGGATGATGAATAGACACGTCTATTGGGCTTCTAAGCCTACTCAATTTTTTGGCTGACTTGACAATTTGATTTATAACATAAATAAATTCATAACTTCATAAATACTTATCGAAATCAGATGATCTTTAGATCAATCCTACACCTCTAGATGAGAGGGATCCAATAAAAATATCAGCTACCACAAATAAGATGACCCACATGGAGTTTGGCCCTAGTTTCCAATTTTAACAGGCCCTCAAATATGGGAATATCAAAGTTAAAGTGTACCTTAAAAGGACTGGCACCTCCAGAGTGGCTGCTAGATTAAGATGCATCGCTTGTGGGTAGTTGTCGAAGGATCTAGGCAAAGTTATCTATCATCACGTTCCTCTGTCACTCAAGGGATTCCTCGAGAAATATTTTGAAAGGATCTCCTACCCCCTCATCTTTATTTTCTTCTGCCTTGGGAGGTCGTTGGGGTTTACAAGGCTAGGCTTGTAAAGGTTCAATGAAATTGAGCCCTAACTCCTTATACCCTAACCTCATTTGGGACATGTAAAGAAAAAAAGAGAAAGAGAAGACTTCTCTTATACTAATGATCCAAAATTAAATAGGAATGCCACAAATTACATATATAACCATAAATACAGAGATGCAATAGAAATGATACTTCATTTCATTAATATCATAATACTAAAATATGCTTACAAACATAATGGAAATAAACTAGATTAGGCGATTGTAGCTTATCTCAGAGAAGAGATGTGGCAATTACATGCCTTTGAACTATGTTACAATGAGGCTCAAGGGCCTATTTATTATTGAATAACAAGGGAAAACCCTAAACAACTAGAAACCTAACCCCAGGAGATGGAGCACCAAGGGTTTGTTGGTCTCGTTGGGGTTGGTTGGGCATCCAACTTCCCGGGGTCGTAACTTGGTCATATTATCTCTGTTTGGAACGAACGATACCTTGTTGGAAATATATCTTCAATTACTATAGGATTTGTGGCAGACCCCTACTCAAGTTGATGAGCTTGCTATGGACCTAAAAAAACGTCGTTTAGGGGGTCAAAACCTGTCCGGAAGTTCAGGACCTGAAAAACTGCTAAAAATAGAAAATGCCGAAACAAATAAGAAAGCAGATGAAACTAACTGGAGGTATAGGTGGAATAGGTGGGTGGCCACCAATATCCACCTAGATCAAGCACATGGGCCAACAAGCTTCCATTGTAGTCTAGCACAACGCCTATCATTTCACCTTACCCAGAATGAGTAAGGAGTCTCACCCAAGGCTTGTCGCAACCTTAGTTAGATGAGGGTTGAAATCTAGTATCAAGGAGAACCATATTAGAGAATAAAGAGAAAATAACATTGAAACGTTATACAAGGAAGTCAGAGTGCAGCAGGCCATACAGGAAGAGAGACTACTTAAATATGCATATACATAAAAAAAAATTAAGAACCAGAATAACATACAACTAACACACTATGATCCCAACAACAATCTTCATTTATTAATATGAAAGGTGAATACATTACATTAGGATCAAGCCATCTTCCTCAACATACATGACTCTAACAAGACATAATACAAGCTTATGGAATGATAGACACAGAGCAGTTCTCATAGCTCTGCAACACAAGAGGAACAACATCAACAATAACAACAACCCTTTTTAGTTCTCCATTATTCCTTTTGTCTTCTTCTTCCTTCTCTCTGCACGCCAACCTAAACTACTAGTTCCTTCCCAGGCTCTCCACCTTCTCCCTTTCTCAGCTGTCTCCATTCCTCATTTTTCCTTGCTCTTTTCTCGCTTGACTGTATCTGCTAATTCCCATCGTCCCTCCACAACTATGAGCCTTCTGCAAGTTCCTTCCTTTTTCTCGACTATTATTTTCACATATTTCTAATGACCGTTTACGCCTATTGTCGCCAACCTTTTGAATTCTCTCCAAAACATCTTAATTCATCCAAAAAAGAAGGCCCCAACACCATGGTTGAGTATGACTCCATTATTAGAAATAGTGTTTGGGAATTTGTCCCAATACCAGAAGACAAGTCAGTGGTGAGTTCTGAATGGCTTTAAAAGGTGAAGTAAGTAGAAGATCAGAGTGTGGAGAAACATAAGGCTAGATTTGTGGCCAAAGGATTCTCTCAGGTGGAGGGAACTGATTACGAGGATACCTTTTCTCCATTATCAAGGTATGCTTCAATAAGGTATATTCTAGCACTGTTAGTGAAAATGGGATGGAAGATACATTAGATGGATGTGAAGACAACATTCCTCAACGGTATGATTGAGGAAGAGGTGGATATTGAGCAGATGGAAGGATTTGAGACCTTAAACAGAGAGTCGCATGTGCGCAGACTCAATCGAGTGATGTATGGACTAAAACAAGCACCCCGTGCTTGGTACACCAAAATTGACAGTTATTTCATTGGGTTGGGCTTCACCAAAAGTGAAGCAGATGCGAACCTTTACCATATTGTAGCTGAAGGGAAAATTTTATGATAGTATTATATGTCGATGATTTGATTCTAATAGGTGATGAGAAGGTGATAAAATATTTCAAAGAGGATCTCGCAAGAGAATTCGAAATGAAGGACTTGGGGCTCATGCATTATTTTCTTGGTATGGAAATATGGCAAGGAGATGAGGAACTGTTTGTCTCTCAGGGAAAGTATGCCAACAAGATACTAAAGAAGTTCCACAGGGAGAGAAACAATCCCATGGTGATTCCTCTAGAAGGTAGTTTAAGGAAGGAAGATGCTACTTCAGGTGAAATAGTGGAAGCTACTATTTATAGACATCTTGTGGGTTCACTTATGTATTTGGTGAACACATGGTCGGACATGTGTTTTTCATTTAATCAGCTTAGTCAATCCATGGTTAATCCAACCAGACTCTATTGGAAGGCAACTGAACATGCGTTGAGATAGCTCAGAGGCACCACTCTGTTTGGCCTTTGGTATGATTAGACATAGGGAGTCAAGCTTCAAGGCTTCACATATGCAAATTAGGTAGGGATTCCATCCGAAAGAAATAACACATCAAGGGGAATCTTCAATATTGGGTCAACAACAATATCTTGGTACAACAGGAAGCAGAGATCAATTGCACTCAGTTCAGCAAAAGCAGAGTGCATGGCTGCTAGTTAAGCAACTTGTGAGGTTAACTGGATGAGGCGTATCCTTGTTGGGTTATTTTGTCAATAGATGGATCCTACAATGATTTACCATGACAATAGGAGTTGTATAAAACTCTCCAAGAATCTAGTTTTTCATGATCGGTCCAAGCATATCGACATCTGGTATCACCATCTACGAGATTGTGTGCAGAGGAGAATCATGTTGCTGGAGTACATTCCCACAGAGGAGCAGGATGTAGATATTTTGACAAAGGAATTTTCTAGATGAAAATTCGAGTTTCATAGAGGTAGGACCAGGGTAGAAGACTACCCCTTTCTTGTTGAGAGGGACTGCTGAAAATGCAATAAGAAAATCCTAATTTAATTTTGTCCTTGAATTAAATTAGGAATTAAATTGTGATTCCACATCTCATGAAAACTTGTAATAGTTAACGAAGTTAGTTTGACTTAGTTGGCTAAGTTAATTTGAGTTGAGTATCTAACTAGAGTCGTGTGGAGTGTATCCTACTTTTTAGGAGTCATGGTTGAGTTTATTTTGAGTTGTAATTATTCAAATCTGAATTGAGACAAGTCATCAAACTCTTCCATAGAGATGAAAATTTTACCAAGAGATAGGTTAGAAAAACATTCCAGGATTGTGATTTGGGAAAGAGCCATTTGAGATAAGAGATTCAAAATAGACTCAACGGGCAAAGCTTATCATCTGGCCCTCCTTCTAGCACCGATGGTTGACGGTGTTGGAAATTCATTAACCAAGAGGGTATCCCCGATGTGAAGTCCCAAATATACCTAACACTATTTGGAGTAGGATCACCAAATAGAAATGCGGTCAGTTTCCATTGTCCTTAGCATTTTCCTTGGCTTCCATTATTAACATAAGAGGTTATAAAAACATACTTTGAAACAATAAAGTAAGTTGACATTGTGAATCAAACAATTCCAATGTATATAAGGTACTTTCACAGCAAGGAGGAAGAGAGTGAGTCTCTAGAATAAAAGGAATAGTACTATCCTAAAAGAGACACACAAGAGCATAAGAGGATCGTTAATTAACCTACAAAGTAGTTCAAAATATAACCATGACCATAAAACCAAATACAACACCCTTCAATAAGATAAGCACAAAACCCACCGAAATAGTTCAATTTCCTTAGTACATGTGAACAAAACATATATCACAAACATATAAAGAATAGTCTTGTTATATTCACGATACATGCATGAAAATGTGTTTGCTCATCGAGCTTCAATATTAAGTGGAAGTTCCAACATATACAAGTATAATGTTGCCACACTAGCCCCAATAGTGGAACATTAAGTCACCACTTTCTCCTCCAAATAAAGATCTTCTCTCCTATTCCAATGCTAGATAAGCCAAGGTGGGGGGTTCAATTTCCAAAAGTCCTTTTTCTTGAGATATGAGGGTGTATTTATAACAAAGGATATGAGTCTCCACCTCCCCTGTGACTCTTGAGCTTCTATAATGACTTTTTGAATTATAACATGACCTTTGAGCTTCTATGTGACTTTAGAAATTTCTAGTGACTCTTCATATTCGATGTGGGACCCCTGGTCTTCGACATATTTACATTTTCTCATTTTGGGAAATTACATTCCACAAATGATTTAGCAATATACTATGACACATGTGACTTTTGAGCTCTCTCTTGACAGTGATGACATGGAACTTCATGATGATGTGGCATTGCCAAGTTTCTCCTTTTGTTGCATCTTCATGAAACTTCCAAACGAAACTTCCAAATGCGAACAACATTAAAAGTGACACATGCTAGATCAAAGATAACATGAAAGTGACACTTAAAATTAAAAACAAGAAAAAGAAACGGTTGTAAACATGATAGCAACACTTTCCATATCGAAGGTGCACAAAAATGACAACTATAAAAACTCAACAAAATAGAAGTACAATCGCAACCAAAAGTGGGGATTGTCAATGAAAGTGTGCAGTGAATTTCAACATAGGTTGAACATTACACAAACACTATCTTGATGGATTGTGTTATGCTTTTTCAATCTTTTTTAAAATAATTCCATCATGAACTTATTACGGACTAGACATGTGTGAGAAATTGACCTCAACAATTAGAAACCGAGAAGAAGACTTAAAAACTTAGCTTCACGCCCACGGGGCTTTGGATTGATGATGAATGGGTGTACTGTTAAGGCACTCCTTGCGATAGGTCACTGGTTCAAATCCCCATGGGTGCTTAGGTAGTATTATATAGAAAATAAATAAATAAACTTAGCTTCACATTAATCGATCATGAAGTGACTATGGAACAATAGATTGTTAGATCCTTAGAAGGCTCCAAAATTCACGTGTAGAAAAACTTTTGGAGGGTTTTGATCGCAACGTCAACAGATCCTACTCTTACTTCTCATGACATATGGATCAAGGATGATTTTCCATATATTATACAAAGACAAAGACCTATAACTCCAGCCTTAGAGGTAACCATTAGAGTTGAACTAGAAAAAATGTTAGCTGCGCATATCATATGTCCTATCACATATTTTGAATGGGTAGCCAACTCATTCCCTGTTCGAAATAAAAATGGCGAAATCCATATGCCTGTTGATTTTTATCATTAAATATGGCCAACGTGAAAGATAACTTCCCTCTCCCAAACATGGAATTAATTTTACATAAATTTATTGGTTATGTTATAATTTCATTGCTAGATGGAAACTCTAACTATAACCAAATATATCTGAATAAAAGTGATAAGCATAAGATGAATTTTACCACTAAGTAGGGAACATTTGCTTTTCATCGCATCCCTTTTTGTCTAACAAATTCTGGAGCCACATTTCAGAGAGATATGAACATTGATTTCGATGATTTTGAATTGGAAATATTATTCAATTATATTTAGATGATTTGACTGTCTATTATAAAAATAATATAGATCATTTTGACAACATTGCAAGATTATTTCCTCATTGCAGGAAATGTTGGATATCAATAAATCCTACAAAATCAATTTTTGGCGTCAAATCAGGGAAATTACTTGGACATATTGTATCTAATTTTGATATAAGTATTGATACTCATTGAGTATCTACCATTCAATCTCTCTCCCCTCCTACATCAAAAAAGGACATACAATCCTTCATGGAAAAAATAAATTGCATAAGGTCTTTCATTCCAGATTTTGCCCATATTGTCAATATTCATAGCTTATTAAAAATTACCAATCTTTTAACTGGAATTCTTCCACCCAGTAGGCCTTCCAATGGATCAAGGATATTATTTCAATATCCTCGTTTTTATCTATTCCTAGTCTCTCTAAATATTTTATCATATATACTAAGGCTACATAGGAAGCAATTTGTGTTATCTTAATGCAGAAAAATATTCAAGCAATGGAACAACCTATAGCATTTTCTAGTCAAGTTTTGTTAGATGATGTTATGAAATATTCATTAATAGAGAAGCATGTTTATTCTCTCTTTAAGGCTATTGAAAAGTTTAGACATTTGATCCTTAGAAAGTATACTCAAGTAAGAGCTCCCCTGCCAGCCGAAAAGAAATAAAAATAAAAATAAATAATAATAATAATAATAATAATAATAATAAATCACTCAATCAATCAATAATAAAAATAAAAAATAAAAAATAAAAATAAAAATAAAAATAAATAAAATAAATAATAATAAATAATAATAAATAATAAATAAATAATAAATAATAAATAAATAAAAATTAATTAATTAATTAAAAAAAAATTAATAAATAAATTAAAATTAAAAATAAATAAATAAATAAAATCTTTCTCAAAATTTTGATGTTTGGAAAGTTTGCACATTGGATGACTAAAATCTAGGAGCATGACCTCACTATAGTCATAACTAAAACAATTAAGGGTCGATACCTAGCCCTCCATCTTGCACAATATTTAGAACAAATTCATGATCTTGAATTTCAGAATCAATACTTTACCAATATGTTACATGTACAACATGATTAATCTGACCTTCATTCACATGCTTGGTGTGATGATGTCATTTTCTTTTAACTCACCAAAGATGCCTAGAAAACTTTAACTAAACCCATAAAAGAAAAGTAAGACATGATGCATCCAAATATGTTCATGTAAGAAAAGTCTTGTTTCAAAAATCTCTTGATGGAATGCTCCTCAAATGTGTAATTGGAAAAGTTGCAAATCACATTTTGAAATATTTTTGTGGCTCATATGAATGATTCGATCATATTGGTGGTCACTTTTCTTCCAAATCCACCCCTTATAATATCATAAGAATTGGATATTAGCCACCACATATCTTTAAGGACAATTTCAAATTTGTTAGATCACGATTACGAATGTCAACATGCGACTAGAAGAATACAATATTCCTCTATGCCTTTAGAGCCTACATCGCCACCTTCCCCTTTGCTAAATGGGGGCTTGATTTTATAGGGCCAATTAATCCACCTGCTTCAGTTGATCACACTTTTATTTTTACTGCAACAAATTATTTCAGCAAATGGTCTGAAGCAATCTCTTTAAAAAGGGCCACTGATGAGCAAGCCATTATGTTTCTTGAAGAAACTTTAATGCCCATATTTAGCACACTTATCAATATTGTATCTAATAATAGACCTGTCTTTATCTTTGCTAAGTTTTCATTTTTTGCAGCAGTTTCATTATCAAGCATAATTTTTCATCTACTTACTACCCCCAAGGAAATGGTTTCGTTGAGTCAACCAATAAGAATCTTCTCAGAATTCTCAAAAGAATTATTTCAGACAGTCCTAGGAAATGACACCATTTGTGTTTTAAAACCTTATGGGTAATATCACACTACTACTAAATTAGCTATTGATTTCACACCCTTCCATCTTATTTATGGATAGGAGGTTGTCATGCCATCCGAGCTGCAATTGGCTTCCTTTCACCTTGCCTTTCAAACTGAAAAATTTAAGGAATTTGATTTGATCAATCGTTACCACGCACTCCTATCCCTCAATGAACAAAGAACTAAATCCTTCAATAAAATTCAAAAAATACAAAATATTGTTAAAAAATATCTTGATAAAGTGGCTAAGCATTATGTTTTTTAAATTGGTCAAAAAATCTTTTGCGAGATTCCACTTATGCTAAAAGGGGTAAACATTGGGTAGGCCCATATGAAAAATAGACTAGAGTGGGTGTCAATCCATACTTTTTGAAAGATGATGATAATATGATATTATCCAACCTAATCAGTGGTTCTTATCTCAAGCATTACATAGATCCTGTTGAGGAATTTGTTCAGTTATGAAAGTATTCTAGTCATTGTTCTTGTTTTTCGTTTCTTTTGTTTTCTTGCTCTTTTATTTTATTGATGTTTCTTTTAATTCTTTTAATTCTACATGCTGGTCCTTTTTTGATACATTAAGAAATTTAAATACATGTTTTTTTAAGAAACTTGACATAGGAACAACAATTCTCGCTCATTGTAACCCACTAAAAGGTGAGAAAAAAAAGGTATACAGTCAAGAGTTTTAACATAGTATGATTTTAAACTCAATTACATAAATGGTAACTCAATTTTGTTACATCAAGATAAAGTATCTATATCTACCTCTCCTTGATCTAGGAAAAGGTTTCCCCATGAAATATGTCATGGGAATAACAATTTTAGTAGAGCGTTCTTTTTTTGCCTAAATTCTCATGACAGGAGGAGGGAAATTGGGTGATCTTGCTTGCTTTTCTATTATATGAAACCACAAACATTGAGTTCAATATCGATGTCTATATTTCCATGTGGAGTCACCAGATGTTGATACCTAATTTTTATCCTTTATTTTTTTAATATGCTACAAAATCTGCTTGCCTCTGTTGCGCTTGGTCACCCCTCAATTTGACCACCAGTAATCGTGTCTCACCAATATGTTTTCTTGTCATGACCGAAGGGGATGACCACTAAGTTTGATTTTGAAGATAGATACTGCACTCATCATGAAATGCACATGTTTGGATTCCTTACATCTTAAAGTTAAGAATGTCCATCTCATTATATTATGATATTTGATCAGTTACATCACTGGACCTATAATAGCAACAATGGTTAAATTATTTTAAAAGCAAATGGAATTCAAGTATTTTATGAACATCTCCTCATGCATATCATTAAATAATTTTCTATTCCATTAGAGAAATGGCATTCCTTTCAAAAGTGAAGAAGCATTTTTTGGCACATTATTGGCAACCTTGCATAGAATAGATATATGATGCCAAAGGATTTGATACTATGGAAAATGATAGTTAATATTTGGTAAATGTTATGTGATAAATTAAATTGCTATATGATCGGTACATTGTAATTGCATTTTCTTCAATGATGACATGTTTTGTGCATAAAATATTCCTTGTGTACTTCATTAAACATCTTCATATGTACATCATTATTATATTAATGACCCACAATGGATGTTATATGGTTTCGGTGGCAGGCTTCTCATATTTTTTTGGTGGATATTTCATAGAAAATGTGGGACCTTGCCACACTCCATATATGATGTGATAACATGTGTGACCCTAGACGATGTGTTTTATTTGGTATGATATTCTTACCATGCATAAATTGTTGCAAGGGTTAACAGTATGGCTATGAGTTATATTTGAACAGACCTGTGTTCCTGACCATTTATTACTCGACCTTGAAAATTGTGAGCTTGTTCTCTAATATTAATGTCATTAATAAACTTATCAATGGTAATTGTGTTGTGTAAAATTGATCTACCACTCAAATGGATTGGGGTTTTTGGTTTTTTCTTGTCACTTATAAAATTTCATTCTCATTTGGAAGCTTTTACAGTCTAGGATGAACTATTAGATGGTAGCAGGGTTTATTGAAGCATGGTTATTTTGGTGCAAAATAGGTAACCTTATGGTTAATTACACAATTTTCATTGTGTTTGGTCATTGATTGAGTTATTTATTTGTGCCTTATTTGTTCATGTCTCCAGTAAATTTTTTAGTCATTGCTTCCAACTTTTTGGTCACATTAATTTATGGAAACCCAAAAATAGGGTACCTTATGCCCCTGTTCTTTAATTTAACCCTTGTCTTCTCATAATGTCTCTCGCATTTGCAGAGAAAAATAAATGAAAGAGGGTCAAAACTTGTTTAAAAAAGAAAATGCTATGAAATTTTTATTCTCCTAAGGTAATTTTGGTTTTAAGATGGATAAGCAAACAAATATTGTGTTCCCTTCCAATGATTGGTGATTACCCTTATATATGATTACCTTCAAAACGTGTCGTTTTACTTCATTGCTTCACTCAATTTTTCTTTCGCATAGAGCATAATTGGTTGCATCCTTCTTGGTAGTGTCTGTCAGTCCTTTCAGTCACCAGTGATCAAATGCACTCTTTCAATATTTTTGATAGGGTCCTAGGTCAAATTTTTATGATTTCAATAAGTTTTTAAATAAAAATTTGGTCACTAGTTAGTGTGTATATGTTACTACTCCCTATATTTCATGGTCAAATGCCATCTTGGTCATGCCATCATTCATTATGATGAGTCATCAATAAAATGCCTTGATCATCACTTCAGTCATCATCTCATGGTAAGTCATGTTTCAAGGTCCAAATCATCAGTTTCATTCTCCATTAGATGTCATCAATATGGTCAAGTCATCAAAATGGTCAAAAACAGTCATGACATCATCTAAGTCATCATTGTGAGAATAGTAAGTAAGGAAAGTACTCTATGATGATCTCTAAATCATATTTTAATCTTCATTAAGATGTAATATTGCATAATAAATCTTGAAACTGTGGTACACTACCACCTCAATTCATTTTGTAAAAATACAAGTTGGGCCCACATTACCACTCAAGATAAAATCGACCTCCTTGCCTACAAAATATGAAAAGAGCTAAACATTCATTCATTCCATCCTCTCAAGACTTCACTCCATCACTAAAAGACATCCTCACCCAAATACACAGTCAAACAATCAAAAACCAAAAAAGAAATGACTCTTTTCAGATCAAAGTTTCACTCAAAGGAAAACTCAATCGCATCAATGGATTCCCCAGTGGATTCGCCAATTTTTCATGCGGAAAGAGTTAATCTTGCGGACAAAACCAACCTCCCTAGAAGCCTAAGACTTTCTACTGACAAACAAGACAATTAAGAGCAATCCTTCTCTAAACATGCATTATCATACGAGAAACCAAGTGTTTTCGATCCTACCTGAAGTCCAATGTTGTTGTAGTAGTCTAGCCTCGTCGATCCAGATGAGCTCCTCCTTCACTTCGAAACCTGCATACACTAACAATCAAACGATTACATAACACCTGAATATCTCATAAAACAAAACATATTCAACATATAGACCAAGGAGTATATGAAACAATTCATTAACAACAAATCATTGAGAAGAATGGACTTATTTGTATTAATAGGAAACAAAAGAAACCATTACAACCTGAGCCTTGGTGTTGTGCAAGTTCCTCCCAGGGTCCAGCAAGAGTTTTCCTCTACTTTGACAAGCTCACCCACTTCCAAATGAAACAAGAAAGGATGGTAATCTCTCCTCACAAGCTTCTACAAGGAAGTCCTAATTCCAGCAGCATCTACCCTTTGGAATGTTCAGCTTTCAACCTCCCCTCCTCTGGCCCAATGCCTGTATTATAGTGTTCTAGAGGAAGTTAATCAGGTCCAACATCAATGGGATACTCCCCTCTTTTGGATGGGGTAGCTCCTCTCTTGATGGGATAAGTTCCTCTATCATAGGGATGCATGAACCATCTGGAGGCGCTCAATACACGTCAAACACTCTTCTAGAAAGCTCTAGAAGTGACCACAAGTAACTTTTTTAAGATGAAACTCGCGCCTTTTGACCCTTACAGGAGTACGCACCCATCCCTTGACTTACAGAGCGTACAAGTACGCAGGTACAATGAGCTTGGGATGCGTACACGCAGGCAAGGTAGAGAGAACCTGCGTACCCAGAGATAAACATGATTTTTAATGACTTTCTCTCTTCTTTGAAGTTTGACATGGAGAGCAGAGGTATAAGGCTTGACAAGGAGGATAATATGACTATTGATGGAGCCATATTAACTGCAGATAGTCATGGTGACAAATTTCAGTGTAACAAATTGCCCCCTAAAGTGCGAAGCCTGTAATAGATAAGGGTTTTATATCATCTAGGAAGGGTGAAGTACTTTATCATTTCAAGGATTATCTCGTGGAGAGCCTGGTCAGAACCTGCAATTTTCAACACAAAATACATGTATAAAATTATATCATCGCTGAGGTAGGCATTCCCATACTCAGATCAAAACTTTAACTAACAGACTAACTACTCTGATACAGAAATGATTTCATAATACATCATAATCATAGACTCGTGTAGACACAGTATGGACACAGCCATCTGTTTATAATTGGTCTACAATATAATGAATACAAAACTCCTTGCAGCCTGGATGGTGGAAACTAGATCCAAGGTCTTCATCTCTATTTCCCGAATCGGTACGATTCTAGCCATGCGAATAAATGAGTCGATGTCGAACATGGTAGAAACCACTTGATTACCAGTCAATGATGTAAACTGTTAACAAGCATGAGAGAGACCACCCGTAATGTCAATGGTTCTCAAAGTACCCAGCACAATCCATGAGATGTGAATGAATGAGTTGATGTCGAACATTTCATGGAATCCTTCAATCGCAAGTCAATGATGAAAACTGACGTCGAAGGTGAGAAACCTACCATTGATGTATGTAGACTTCAAGGCACTGATGATTTCTAAGTCAACTCTCTAGATAATGTGCTTATGTCGATGGAAAGCGACCCGTCGCAGGTAAGCCCACAACACGAAATCATAGTTCAAGTTGAAGAAATGTTGCTGTAAGGACTGACTCAATGATGATATGATGGATGGTAGGTATTCTGCAGTTGAATGTTTTGTTTCAGATCTCTTGAACACATAACGACACGACAGATGGTTTGGTGATAAATGACTCAAAGTCGACTCCCATAACTCGGCAAAAATGTCAAGTGATTTTGGCCAACTGTGAGGTAAAGGATTTCCCAACCCAGGTGAACGAATAAGTGTCGTGTTCAAGAGCGGTAGTAAGGTTTTCTCGAAGCAAAAGATATTAAATAGGCTCATTCTTCTCATTTTTCCCCCACCATTTCTGGCAAGTACCTCTTTATTTTTTACAAGCTTGAGGAGGATAACATATGCTTGTTTGTAAGCTCATCCTTCGGATGAGTCCAACTTAGTTTTTGATGCGAACCCTAAGAAGGAGTGGTCCGTTCCTGTTTGTAATAGAAAAGGTCCTTTACTGTGAAATTTTAACGAGTCCAGTATAGGAGAAACTCGGCGCTTTTCATATTTAGAGAGTCTGAAAAACTTAGAAGACTCCAGATGGAACTTTTTCGTAAAGTTGTGTCTCCTAAGCCCGAAAAAGTATAAAATAATACCTA
>APFE030011203.1:0-10614 GCA_000404065.3 Pinus taeda
TAAAAAACTCTTTTATAAGGGTATCACAAGGTCCATCTTGGTCACAAGCCATGCATTCTTTTGACAAAAACTCATTCACTAACACTATTTTAGCTTTTCTAATGACATTGGAACTTTTACTAATCAAAATTGATAAATGAACACATTCAATATAATTGAGAGGAAAATATTCCTATCAATAGGTGGGTTTGTCAAAATATACCAAAAAAATGGGAAAAAGACTTTTGTTTCTTCTTTGGATCTAATCTCCTAACATCTTTAGTAAGTAAGAAATTACAGTGTGGTGATGATTGACATAGCTTAATTCTAAAGTCCAATGGAGATCCTAACTATTTTTTATTTAGAAGATCTTTCTCAAGATCCTTGAAGATAGTGCTTCTACTCTAAGAACTTGTGTCCTACCAAGAGGACCACAAGAAACCTTGATCTTCCTCTTCCAAGCAAATGTACAATTAGAGATACACTATGTTTAGCATAGAGTAATGAGGATAATATAGATCCATTAGAAACCTATAACAAACAATATATAATTGAGGGATTTAAAAAAAAAACTGTATTAAAAATGAGAAAGAACATGTAAGGATAAGTTACGATTGCAAGAGGTTTCTATTAGAATTTCAGCAACGTTTACTTACATTTTCTTGTATTGTTTCCCCCTTAGAAGTCACTTCATAATATGAATTTGATGAGGAGAAGACTAGTAAATGAATCTAGACCCCCAAGTTGATCCACGTGGATGATTGGTGGCCACCCACCTATCCCATTTGGACCCCCAATTGTCTCTTTCAGCTTTTTTAGTTTCCTAAATTGTAGCACAGTTTACTATTTTTAGCAGTTTTCGCATCCTGAACTTCCGGAGCTGTTTTGAGGCCCTAAACGACATTTTTTGGGAAATCTGGGGGCAACATAGGTCCATAGACCGATGTTGCCCTTCCCAAAGTGGTAGTTCTCAAATAGATCTATCTAACGAGCTATCATACGCGTCAAACGGAGATCGAATGCCAAAGTCACGACCCCGGGAAATTGATGTACCAATTTACCCAAAACGGGGCCCACAATTTGGCGTCTCATCTTCTAGGGTTAGGTTTCGAAATGTGAAGGGTTTTCCATTGTTTCTCAACAATAAATAGGCCTTCGAGCCTCATTGTAACACAGTTCGGAACAGTTAAGAGGCATGAAGCCGCACATCTCTTCTCAGTGATAAGCTACCATCGCCCTAGCTGGTTTATTTCCAATTCTAGCTGTAAGCATATTTCAGTATTTTCCATTAATGAAATGAAGTATTATTTCTGCTGCATCTCTTTATTTATGGTTATCTCATCTCTGTATTTATGGTTATCTCTGTAATCTATTGCGTTCCTGTTTAAATCTGGATCACAGGTCTTTGTTTTTGTAGTTGTGCGGGTACTCTCCAAGCGTGTTAAGTATGGGAGGAGTTACGGGATCAACGAAAGGAGAGGGAGATCAAGCGAGGATTCAAGCAAAACTTACAGGTTGGTCCTTCATAATCTCTTTTTTATCTGTCACTCATAGGAAAGATATTGAATTGCTTTGACTGCTGTTTCTTGGTTAGCTACCAAACCTAGAGGGTTAGTTATTCCACAAGACACAAATTTTCCCAGAAACAAATTGGCGAATCCATACCTAACAGTAAAGTTAAGTTTTCCTGTAGGTTATGTGAAGGGAATCACCCCATTCACCTTTTTCTATTTGAAAAAAGCCAAAAAGTTTTTGGATAACCATCTTGCTTCATTGCAGTGACTTCCATCTGGTTACAGTAGACTATCCCTTTCATTATGCTGGGGGCATGCAAACCATTTTCAAGCATAGTTTTTTCATTTCGAGCTTGTGTAAAAATGAAACTGAATCCAAGCATAGTTTTTCATTTCAAGCTTATGTAAACATGAAATTGAATCCAAGCATAGTTCCCTATGGTTCAAGCTTGTCTAAAAATGAACCCATTTCCATTTTAACCAGTTGCTACCCTAGACACCACTTGTTCCTCAAAATGAAGTCGTATTTAAACTTTTTTCAGACTCTTTAAATAAGAAAAGATTGTTGAGCTCTTATCTATTCCAGCTCGTTAAAGTATTGGAAACGACAACTCTCTTGTATTATTTTATCCTTTTTCAGACCTGAGGGTTTATTTTACAAAAAAGAACTTATGGAGTTTTCTTTTCGTCCCTTTTCAAACTCTCTAAACATGTAAAGGACCAAGTTATCTTTATCGTTAAACTGGTTAAAATAATAGTGACAAACTTGTCCATCTAGATAAGATCGAGTTCCACCGGTGCTAGACTCGTTAAAACATCAAATAGGGATGGGTTTACCTGAAGGGTGAATTATAGAACAAGCATATGTTATCCTCCTCAAGCTTGATAAATAATAAAGAGGTACTGCTCAGCAATGACTCCGGAAAAAAGGGAAAAATCTTGAAGAATTTATGGTAGTAAGTCGCTCTTGAACATGACACTTTCACTTCATCTCCGAGATTGAGTTGGGTTGGGTTATTCCGTTCACCGGTCATCATACCATTGGTCTTTCACACCATCCATATTTTGGGGTTAATGCTACCAATTCATCTCAGTGATGCCGATATGTTCAAGAGAAGTCATCCAATTAATATCTCAAACACTGCAATACCTCCAACCTTCATTTTTCATGACGCCATTCCTGGACCTTGTGTCGTCAGTTCATTTTCATGTTCAAAAATCATTTGCTTTGTTTTGTGTTGTAGATGTGGGATACATCAAGGCCCTCCTACAACAAGTTTCTTCTTGTCGACATCACCTCATTATCCAAGAAGTTGACTTAGAAACACCCTTTCAGTGCTTTGAAGCTTATTTACATCACTGGCAAGTTTCTCTCTTCTGGCAAGAGGTTGACATCAATGGCTTTTGACCGAAAGATTTTGCGTGGTGTTTGACATTGGATCATGTATTCACACCACGTGAAATGTACTGTAGTACATTGAGGATCATTATCATTATTGGTGATCCTTCTTGCATCTGTTAACAACTCACATCATTGGCTGGTAATCAGGAGATGTCTTTCCATGTTCAACCTCAGAACATCCCTTCACATGGCTTGACTTGTACATCGAGTGACGATTGAACGTGTTTGAAGACGTCGGATCTAGTTTCATCCATCCAGGCTATGATATATTCAGGGATACAAAAGCATCAAATGTAGATAGGTTCTACACAGATGGTCATCCTAATCATGGATTATGACTCTATATATGTAGAATCACAAGTTTGTATCTACAAATGACTATCTGATATATGTACACGAAATGAAAATTTATAAAGCTAAGCATGGGAATGCCTCCCTCAGCTAGTTCATGAAAAATCATATTATCATGATGTATTGTATTGTAGTTTATGCAGGTCACATTTCAGTTTGAAACTTCTGATCCTCATGATAAAGCATTTCACCCGACATGAACATTTACGACCTCATGCTTTAGGGGGCAGCTATTATAGGCATATTTGGGCACATCAACCTCAAATTCATATGCTGATGATATTAGGACTCATCAAACCCTAAAAGAGTTATTTTATACCCTAAAGAAGCTTAGTCATCCGAATGCCTCATTCACCAAAAGTTCCATCTCAGAAATCATCCAGAAAGTGCCTAAATTGAACCATATCTGAAAGCCCTGTGTTAGGATGAGATGCATCTCACCTGCTACACTGTCTAAGTGAGATGCATTGTAGTTTGACCCTTTAGTAAGTGTGATGGGTGAGGATGGACAAAATTCTTGGACAGTTTGTTAGTTGGTTGCTCATGGAATCTTCTAGAAACTTCTCCTATGCCACTTACCTCTCAGAATTCGGCCAAGGATGACCAAGGGAACTAGAAACCATCTCCAATTCCCCTCTCTTGTTGAAATAATTTCAACAAATGGAATGACATTCATCATCCCCGTTGATGACTCACCCTCTTGTAATCATCTATAAAAGGATCTCCCATCCAAGAGATCAGAAGGCTGAATTATTCTGATTTGTAAGGAAGTGCTGCTAGTTTTAGTATTGAGGTGAGAGCATTGGACCATTGTTGGTGTGTTCATGTTGATTCATGAGGTGAAGAAGGCTTGAAGCTGGGAGGATGGCACTGGATCAAACTTATTATGGGTTGTAATTCTCCTTGATATCAATAAAGTTCTTCAATATTTTTCCCAATTGATTGTGTTAACTATAAATGCATTCTTTTATATATCATATTTATGATTCTATGATGTTTATGTTGTGATGGATCATTATGCTTTGACAAGTCTTTGTTTCTGTATCTGTGTAGGTACTCTCCAAGCGTGTTAAGTACGGGGAGGAGTTATGGGATTAGCCAAAGGAGAGGGAGATCAAACGAGGATTCAAGCAAAAGTTACTTGTTGGTCCTTCATAATCTCTTTCTTATTTGTCACTCATAGGAAAGATATTGAATTGCTTTGACTGTTGTTTCTAGGTTAACTATCAAACCTAGAGGGTTAGTCATTCGACAAGACACTAATTTTCCCAGAAACAAATTGGTAACTCCGCTAGGGAATCTTTATTGTTTTTTTCTATTGCTTGCTCTATGTTGGATTATATAAACTATAGACAGAGTCTGAAGCTAGCCAGGAAGCTCTCGAGCCGCTTTTGTTATACAATTGCATAGTAGATAAATGCTACTTCAGTCAATCTCTAGTTTAGTTTATATCTTGAGCATTTGATTTGCAAAAGCATAAAAAAGTCCTTGTTGGTAGCTTAATAGCTTCATAATACACTCCATCATACTTGTCATTATTCATCAAAATGAAGCTTAATCCATTGAAAGCTGCTGCAAATTTGAGCCAAAACACTTTCAGAAATCACCCCTTAGGCCATCGCACTATCTTGAGCTGTAAAGTGAGATTCCTGAATGGGAAAAGTGCTATGCATCACAGTTTGTCCCTCTAGTAAGTGCGATGGATGACTAAAACTGAATTTTCCAATCTAGGAGTTGAGGTTTCTGACTAGTTTTCATTCCTGTTTGGTTGCTTGCTGAATATTAACAATGTCCCATCACTGAAGCCAAATTACATCACTCAGATCAGCCTCTAATTAGATTAGGAGTATTGAATGTTTTTGTGTATTTGTTTTTAATTTACAATCCATTTTCAAAAGTGGTGTTAATCGATTTGTCGTTTCGATAGAGAAAATGTCGTAAAATCTTCAATTTTTGTCGAAAAAGTGAAGTGTCGCAAAATCATCCTTCATAGCTTATCGATTAAACTATTTTGGTGCATTTGATTTGATTTGATTTTGTTCAAAGTGTTGAAAAGATATTTCTTCAAATTGAAAGTGTCGTTTCGAGTCTTCCTTTCTCTTTTTGAAGAAAAATTGTCGAAAATTGTCATTTTGTGTGAAATAGTTTGAGTCATTGCTGCATTTAGTTTTCCTTCTTGGCTCATTCACATTAAGCAGAGTTGAAAACAAATACATGCACTTGAATTTTAGTATTTTGGTTTGTGAATGCTTGAAAGGAATAGGTAGGGAAATTGCATTAGATGTGCTCTTTGCTCTCTGTCAAAGATCTGATTGCTTTATCCTTTATTAGCTAAGGTTTTCATCATTCAAACTAAATCATTTTTTTTTTTTTTTATCATGATAGTTGCATTTTAGGAATTGCGAACATACAACACATGGTGAACCTTCAAAGGAAAATTTTTAAGAAAGATAAACTTAAAATGAACCTCAATTAACTTAACAATGCTTTGGAATTAACGCAACACGTTTAGAGGTCTAGGCTAGAGACATTTTCTGGCATCTTTAAACCTAGTGGTTGCCATTTTCATTGAAGGTTGGGTGATTCCCCCTCCTTGATATGACAAGTGCTAGCATGGAATTGTGCTTCCTGTACCGTCGCATATATATTAGGAGAGCACAATAGGCTTAAATCCTTTATCCATAGGCAACTGAGTTGGCTGCCTTATCGATCACAATGAACTGAACACAACATTTAGGAAGATTGACTGTTGTACGTAAAGTCCTTGGTAATTTCTCTTTAATTTATCACCAACGTATATATTGCAGTTTTTCTATTGGTATGGTAAACCTTTCTGCTAGATTCACCAGAGTAGTCACTTTCGTTCCTTTTCAACTCCCTAAAAGAAAAGGTCCATCTACGCACTTGTCCTTTCAAGCTCATTAAAAATCGAAGGTGACTAGAGTCATCTTTAGCTTTTTCTCGACTCTTTAAAATTGAAAAAGAAAGGTTGTGTCCAAAGTGTCGTTAAAATAAATTGACCAAAAATAACATCCCTATTCCTTAGTTGATCTTAGGTTGAAACATATGGAAAAAAATCTGGAGTCCATCGATCAAGGAATTCCTTTTGATGGAAATCCTAGTCCTTTTCCTTCTTTCGGAAACATTGGTGCTCCATATATGGCTACATTGTCCCTTCCGGGATTTACCATTGGCTTTCTAGTATGGTTTTTTTCAACCTCTTTGGTTCAAAATGTCGTGATTTCTCCGCAATCAAGTACACCTGTAACTGGACAAAATCAACCTCTAGTTGATCCTAAAGTTGACCCTTTTCCTTCTTCCTCGTTTGTCTCTTCCTCCCCTTCTTCCTCTTCACCTGGTGAAAGTGTTGGTACTAGTAACCAGGTGGCTAAGAAGAAGAAGAAAGGGAATAAGAAGAAGAAGAAGAAGTAAACTCAACAGAGGGGCAACCAAGAAACCATTGCTCTGAATGCAATCGTTGATGAGAAACCATCCATTAAGCCACACAAAGTTCGATATCCGTGCAAAATTTGTGTGGGAGACCATATTCTTCGAAATTGTCCTGATATTCCTCAGATCTTGGAAGAATGGTGTTCTCGTTCACGTCAACCCATGTCATCAACCTCTGGAGATCATTTTGGTGACATATCATCAACTACTAATAGTAAAGTTCATGGAAAGAAAGGAAAAGTTAAGTTTCCATGTAGGTTTTGTGAAGGGAATCACCCCATTCACCTTTGTCCCAATCTGGATGAAGCCAAGAAAGTGTTGGATAACTGTCCTGCTTCACTACTGCGAATTCCATCTGGTTACAAGAAACTCTCCCTATATCCTTCACTATTTGATAAACCGACTGACCAAAATCAACTATCGGTTGAACCCATTCCCTCTGAAAGTGAATCCTACGAATCTATACCTGACCAAAATCAACAGGTCAAGGTAACAGTTGACCGGATTTCACCTTCGGTAAATTGTACCTTTTCCGAAAAGAGTGAACACCATACCACTCAAGTTATTTTTGTTTCTTCAGATTCAAATGAGCTTGGGGGTAATCCTATTGTTCCATCAAGACAAGAGGAAAATCCTCCTACTCTCGTAACTCAAGGGGTTAATTCTCCCGTTTCTATGGTACCCGCTCCAAGTATTCTAGTCACTTCCTTTGCTTGGAATCAATTGGCAAGATTCTGCCTTCCTTCTTAGGTGCCTTTCTAGATCATAGTACAAGTTCATAAAATGATTGTATTTGGCACTATTATAGATGAAGGTGCATCAGTGAGTATCCTTTCCTCAACTTCTTGGCAAGTGCTTGGTTCACCACTGCTTGTGCCAGTTACACAGAATCTATTGGGCTTTAATAGAGGAACCAATCGACCGTTAAGGATACTCCCTTATTTACCTATTACTTTGGGATGAAAAACCATTTATCTGAATGTGATGGTAGTCCCAGGCCCATTAGATTACAATTTAGTTCTTGGGTGCGACTATGTTTATAACATGGGAGCTATTGTTCCAACACTCTTTCGAGTGATTTGTTTCTCGCATGAAGGCAAGATTGTCACCGTTGATAAGCTTTCATTTCCTGGTCAGAATATGGCTCCTAGTCAACCATCTACCCTAAATGGTCCTTTTATACCAATGGTATCATCTGGCACCATGGGTTAATTATGTGGCAACCTGTTCCATACCTACATCAACTGATGATCAATTCAATGATGTTGTACATCATGTTACTAAAAGACCCGACATTGATGGGTACTTTTGCCCTATCACCTCCAAACAATCTGGTGGAAGTGGCCATGGTAGGAACCTACAATATGGTGTCTTCCATTCAGAAGATATCCGATCACAATGTTAGCATGGATCATCGTGAGGTTTTGCCTCCAAGCCCAATAGAAATATTGTAGAAATCAATGTTTTTTGCATGGAAGGCGAACCCAAATCGATGCTCATCAAGTGTTTGGATATATAGGTCTAAGGAATATGGTACCCCTTTAGATCCTTGGTCACATGTACATTCTACAGATGAAGGAATTGTTCAGTCAATGATGATTGACTAGGCACCATTGGAAGATTACCACCATCGTTCCCATCTTCCAGATTATAAAGAAGATTGTTCCAGTGACCTTCATCATCCTTCGGTATTTGATTTCCTATCGAATACTGTAAATACGGTGGATTCCGAGAAAAACCTGTCCAATATTGAAGAAACTATCGCCATAAATATCTTGACTAAACTAGATGTTGTAGAGAATATTCATGTCGGCAAATCTTGTTCTCCTTCAGAACTAGAAATATATTATGCTCTTTTTCGCAAGTTCAGAGATTTCTTTGCATGGTCATATGAAGAAATTCCAGGCATCGACTCGAGTATCGTTGAACATGAAATTAAAATGTATCCAAATGTCAAACCAGTACGACAACGGCTTCGGCAGGTGCACCCCAAGAAAGCCGCTGCCATCAAGGAAAAAGTTGAAAAACTTCTTCATGCTGGTTTCATTTACCCCGTTCCTCTAACTGATTGGGTATCGAATATTGTTCCTGTAATGAAAAAGCAAGGAATGATAAGAGTGTGTGTCAATTATAGGGATGTAAATCAAGCTTGTCCAAAGGAAAACTACCCTACACCCTTCATTGACCAGATAATTGATGAATGCACCGGATGTGAAATATCTTCATTTATGGATGGATTTTCAGGGCATAATCAAATAAATATCTACCCACAGGACCAGTCAGAAACTACATTTATTTGTCCGTGGGGCACATTCGCTTACCGCAAACTACCTTTTGGTTTAAAGAACGCAGGAGCAACCTTTCAAAGGGAAATGAATTATGCCTTCCATGACATCAATAAAATCGTTCAACCATATCTTGACGATCTTCCGGCTCATTTGCGAAAGCGGACCGATCATCCACAGCATATGAGAGCAATATTTCTACGTTGCTGACACTACAAGATACAACTCAATCCATGCAAATGTGTGTTTTGTGTTGGTTCAGGTCGTTTACTTGGATTTGTAGTTTCGAAAGACAGGATCTGTCTCGACCCCTATAAGGTTCAGGAAATCATTGATTTGCCTCCACCTTCAAATTTGCTTCAGATTCAGAAACTCCAAGGGAAAGCAAACTTTCTGATGAGGTTAATTCCAAATTACGCTGAACTTGCTAAAGGTTATACTCGTCTGTTGAAAAAAGAAGTACCCTTCATCTGGGATCAAGTCGCACATGCTTCCTTTGATGCTTTAAAGGAATCCCTAATAAAGGCATCATTAATGTATGCTCTTGATTATCAAAAGAGACTTTAACATGTATCTGGTTGCGGCAAATATGACCATAGCAATGGTTTTATATCAATAGGACAATGGAATTGAACATCCTATCTATTATTTAATTCAAAACTTAAATGATACAAAAACTAAGTACTCCTATGTTGAAAAGCTGGCTCTTGCAGCTATTCAAGCGATATAGAGATTTCGACACTATATCCTCTTTCAAAAAACTACCATTTTGTTAGATTGCAACCCCATGACTTATATCTTGTCGCGACAGTTACTCGGGGGAAAATATTCCAAATGGATAGAAATTTGGCAAGAGTTTGATTTGGAATTTGTAAAATCCATATCAAAGAAAGCCTTGGTTTTCGCGAAGTTACTATGCGATCTCCCATCATCGTCCAACAATTCAACATCCAATGCAACAATCATGGAAGAATATTTGTTTCTGATATCTTCAAGCGATCTGTGGTATGGAGATATAATCATCTATCTCCAGACCCAAACATATAGGCCTAATACCTCCCGTTCAAAGCAGAGACATACTCAATACCAAGCAAAAGACTACATGATCATTACTGATACACTTTACCATCGTGGTATTGATACAGTTCTGTGGAGGTGCCTCACTCATGAGGAGGCCGAAAATGTCCTGAATGATTGTCATTCAGGCGCATGTGGGGAGCAACAATTTGGCTATGCTACAACACAAAAGATTTTACGAGCAGGGTACTTGTGGCCAACAATGTTCAAGGATTGCATAACCACAGTCAGAAGTTGCCATGCTTGTCAAATCTTCGATCGCAAAACCAAAATTGCACCCGCACCTTTGCAGCCAGTAATCACTGTTGGGCCATTTACAAAATGGGGCATAGATTTCATGACATGTAACCCCACCTCGGCCGGGGGGCATGGGTATATCATAGTCATAGTTGACTATTTTATGAAATGGGCTGAGGCGATGCCTACATTAAACAACAGTGGCGAAACGACTACTCTTTTCTTTTTCAATCATGTAGTCTCTAGATTCAGTGTTCCACAAGCTATAGTCACAGATCATGGATCACATTTTCGCAATCACATGATGGTTGAGTTGGCT
>APFE030011209.1:0-19998 GCA_000404065.3 Pinus taeda
ATTCTAGAGTTACAGGATCAGGTTTGAGAGGAAGCCTTTCTTGTTGAGAGGGAGTGTTGAAAAGTGTGCCAAAAGAAATTCTTGTTGAGAATGCAACAAGATGATGGAGCTTAGTGAAAAGAGTCGCCTTCACTAAGTGGGCCCGCAGGCTATTTTTGGCGCAAGTCTATTTTTAGACTATGTCTATTTTTTAGACATATGGATCATGTCTATGGATTGCAGGTTGCTGTTTATGGATGATTGATCAAGTTGGAAAAATAGATGGACTTCTATTTTTAGACCACAGCGGAGTGACACCACAGCGGAGTGACTGCTCAGTCTAAATATAGAACAGTCAAATATTATTAGCTCATAATAATATTTAGACTATAAACTTTGTCTTATTCTCTTGGAGCACTTCAGGATGAGCTACGGATGTGGTACATGCAGATCCCAGAAGGAAATACGTGGTTACCTATGGGATGACTAATATTGCATGCAGGACTTCAGTTAGAACTCAAGTGAGTTGAGTTTAGTGGACTGAAGGTGCAGTTGATGGAGTTGTGTTCAGTTTAGCTTTGTTAAACTGGTTGTATTTAGTCTAACTGGCAAAATAGACTAGAGTGTTGGGTGAATTAGTTATTAATATTCACAAGTTAATTAACTCAATAATACAAACTAATGAAATACATCAGTTAACTCAGTTGCCATGTCAATGCATGTTCAGTTTCAGCAGGGACAGGTGTTAGAGAATCAGATTGCTAATCAGTTTGTGACTAATAGTTGTGCACAGAATCTTGCACAGTCAAGGGAATTGAGTATGCCTGAAGTTTGCCCCAATTGTAGCTTGTGGCTCACGTGATTTAGCCAAGTAAATACGTGGTGCCTTGGAATTAATCATCAGTTCTTCTTGCAGGATTGAGGCAGAGGAGGCAGGCAAGAGGCGGAGGAGATTTGAGCCAGTGATTGATTCAGATCTGAGTTGTATTGTGTGTAACAGAGGTGGAGATACTTGTGAGAAGTATTATGGTGTGTAATGTTACATGACTCAATCATTAATATACAGATAGTTGGGGTTTTTAGCGAGATGCTTTCCCCGGGATACATACTGTGTTAATGTGTGAATGCTCTTGATGTTTTATTGTTATTGATGCTGCTATATGGATGATCAACGTAGAGGAGCTTATGTATTGTGTATGTTTTCCGCAATAGTACATGATCAGGATAATCTCCATTGAATATGTGTTAAATTATTCAAAATTTCTACAGAGGGCATTTATTATTTTTCCATTTATCATTTGGCCTAGGTTTGATCTGAAAATGGGACACTAAAGGCTTCTTGTGAGCTTACAAGAACCTCTCCCACTTCCAAAGCTTAAATATTTCCAAGATTTATTGATTAACCAATGTAGAATTAATAATGTGCTTAAACATAGGTGTATGCTTATATTTGTTTTAAAACCGTTGTGTTGTAAGTTCACTTGCTTATGCTGGTATAAAATACATATGACAGTAAGTAAAGCAGCAAATAAGCAACACACGCATAGCAGCAAGATGCAGCAATAAAACAACACGCATAACAGCAATATTAATTTGGAATTCACCCAAAACTCTTGGGCTACGTCTCCTTGAGCTCTCGTCAAACCTACTAGGCTCTCTGGGATTATGGCAACAGCTCTCGTCAACTCGACTAGGCTCTCTGGGATTATGGCAGCAGTTCTTTTACAAGTTCCACGCTCAACTCCACTGGTTTACACAGAACACAACGGGCTTAGAACACCATCTTATCCCTAGCTCTGAAGCTCTCAGCTTTCTAGCTCTGGCTCTCGCTCTAGCTCTGGATCTCGGCTCTGGCTCTGACTCTTGGCTCTCGGCTCTGGCTTCTCTAAGCTCTCTCTCGGCCTCTGCGTGCATCAATGGTTCACTCGACCTCCAAGTGACCTTTAGAAACCTTCCAGCCACCTTTAACAGCTTTGTTACCTATCAATCGTGCTCTCTGGCTTTTTGCTCTCATAGCTAACAGCTCTCCTTCAGCAACCTCCATCTCCCGCCAATCCCCCTGTCAATTGGGCCTTCTGGCTCCTTTGAGGCATTTTCCCAGTTATGCAGCTTCCCCAGCCGTTTCTCTGCATGTCATTACTCCCCTGCGGCTCTGTGGCTTCTCTGCGCGTTGTCTGTTCGACTGGCCATCTGGCTCTGCGTCTTTGTGGCTTCAAGCGCATCATTGTCTGCCAAAAACGCCCGCTTGTAGCGTGGCACAATGATCAGGGGTTATTACAAAGGGATCGGGGCCTTCTTCCAGGCAAAAACCCGAAAATAGAGAAAAATCCAATACACAAAGATTTTTCCGAAATTACACTATCGGGCATGAATTCCGGACTTGAAATTTCATTAAATCGCCCCTATAATCCTATCGGGTCTGCCATTAGTCGCAAAATTGCTATCGTATCATCGCATGGCTAAAATCCCAAATACACAGGATAACACAGAAAATCCGAATTCCCAGACTTCAAAAATTATGTAATCGGGCTTATAATCCCCATCGAGTCCGACCCTTGTCCCTTATCGCAATCGCATTAGCCCTGCTATCGAGGATCGCCGATCGTTGATTTAATCTGGACCGTTGATCTGATCCCCGATCAGACGGTCTAGGTCGCATTGCATATCACTATTGCATCGACCCTTTGTGTCGGGGATCGCCGATCTCCTGACCGCCGATTTAATCCTAGCCGTTGATCTCATTTCCGATCTGACCGCTGAGATCGCACGCTGAATATCGACAATCGCATGTCGCATAGTCCTGGGGTTCCTTCCCTTATCTCATAGCATCGCCGACGCCGATATCAGTGATCGCAATGTCGCATCGGCCCGGGGTCCTTTCCTTATATTATTTGCATATGCCTGCCTCCGACCCGATATGTCGGGGATCGGTAATCAGGGGTCTTTCTCTTCTGCCTCCGCTTTAAGTCCGCCTCTTGGACCACTCCAATGCGATTTTTCCTTTATAAAGCCTTTTAGGCCATTTTTTGAAGATTTTTCCTCTTTTTCAAAGGAAAAAGGGCAACTTCTTTCTGCGATAACTTCTGCATCCGAGGTTTGTTTTAGCCCATTCAAATTGCAGTAGATTCAAAATGAAAAGATCTATGCAATGGGACTATTTCCAGGAGCATCCTTAGACTTTCATTTTCCTCTATGAGAAACACTTAGAAGTCTATCCAAAATCCATTTTGGATCAAGGTTGGAATCTTTGCACTTGTGATCTTTCCATGGCCACCAACCTATTTTGCATGGCTTGCATTTTTTTAGTGTGATTTGTTTCCATAGACTGTATGAGTTGAGTTAATTCTTTGATAGGATCATGTGTACTCTCTTCCTTGGCCTTGCCTTTGGAATCATTAGATTTTGATGGCCCTCTATTGAAACCAGAAATTTCAGATTTTCTTGCTTGTTTTCTAACCCTTTCCATATTCAAGGCTTCAGTTTGAGCTACACCCAAATTTGCAGGCTCTTTCCTCCTCAACTCATAAGCAATGTCAGCACAAAAAGCATCCAAATATGAGCACAAAAGAAATTCATCAGAAGGTTTAATAGTAGCCAGCGTTGTTTTCACCAATTCATTAAATCTCTTGTTAAACTCCTCCATGGTTTCATTCTCATTTTTCTTCATGTTGCTAATGGCATTGATCAAGTGACTATTCTCTTTTTTCTCTCCAAAATTTTCCAAAAAAGCATTTATTATGGCTCGTAAAGAGTTATATGAATTAGCAGGTTTCTCAGTGAGCCAATCAAGAGCATCCTCTTCTAAAGAGAACAAAAAATCTCATCTTTACATCCTCATAGTCAGAGTTATATGAGTTAGCAGGTTGCTCAGTGAGCCAATCAAGAGCATCCTCTTCTAAAGAGAACAAAAAATCTCATCTTTACATCCTCATAGTCAGCAGTGTTAGAATGTGAAATTGCTACACAATAGTGAAGCATAAGTGAACTTTAGACAATACCCAAACGACAATGTGTCAAGTTAGAGAGATGCTTGCATAAAAATGAATTGCTATGACATAAAGTGTAACTTTGTGACTTGTAGCAATTTTGTAAATGGCAAGCAAATTGTAGTGAACTTTAGAAAAATATGTGAGATGCATGGTTGTGTTAATTAGCAAACTGAAGCATGCATGTGAGTGAGAAGAGAGGCTAGAATCAACAAATCAAACCAACCACAAGTTCTCTCCCAAAGTGGAGAGATAGGGATGCCAATAGGTAAAACTCATGTTCCCAAAAATAAAAAAAAAAAAATTATTAACTAAATTACAAAAGGGAAGGGCTCATGAAATCCTCCTCCAAACTCAAGTAAAATCTTTTACAATGAAGTCTTAGACCATAGACTTTTCCTTGATGAGTTACTGCTGGAAATGAGGCAAGAAAAAGGCCTTTAAATCTGAAATTTGAAAGGGTCGCTTGTAGATACAAAAATTAGATTCAAGAAAAAAAGGAATTTGCACCGAAGTAAGAGAGGCTAAGCCTCCTTAAGCCCACAACCAAGAGAGAAATGCAGCCCCAAAATGGAACTTGGTCTTGCCAAAGAGAGCCTCGAATGCCCCTAGCCAAGAGAGAAAATTAGTCTTAAATTGAGAGCCTAAGGTCCTGCACACAACTTGTTAAAAGTTTCACATGATAAATCCCATAAGCTGTCACAAGAAACGAGTTAGAGAGGGTTGCAAAACAAACCAAGTTTTAGCTATGAAATTACTCAATAAACTTGCAAATGTATGTGTATAATATAATATACAAAAGTTAAGCTAGAGAGAATGAATAAACTCTCCTCTTTGCCTAACCATGATTTAGCTCTAAAATAGCAAGATATTAGCAAATGAAGCACAATATTTGAGAAATAAATATTGAATTATGAAAGAAGAGATACGAAATCAAAGACCACATTGCTTGAGTTTGTCCTAATAGAAGAAATGCTCAAAGGCCTAGCAACAACAACAACAATGGCAATGTTACCCACCACCAATGGGTGACCCCATAGGAGAATTTGTCTCCTAGATTTGTCTTCAACCAACAGCTCCTAACAACCATCAGCGTAACCAATATTGTGCCCGTTGTCTCTGCTCCCTAAGCTAGTCATATGTCCCCTCGCCCATCTATCGATAGTGTATGTTTGAAGGTGGACTTCCCAATCCTAATGATATGTCTTTCATTGTGCAATCGGGTGCTTATGCTTGTTTTTCTTAAGCACACTTGGGTATGGATTATTGGGTGACTTGGAAGGAGGAAGGGTTTTGACTGTAGTCTTGTTCCCTCACCTTAAATGGAGGGTAATTCCTCAACCCTAGTTCCGTGGGATATCCCCTATTGGCTTATAGCTTCAAAATAGGCATTACTTGGGAAACCCCAATTTGCTAGCACGGTCTCATTTTCCTGTTTCATATTTTTCACTCCCCTCCACACATTACATGCCCTATTCCATCGTCTCCCCTCTCTGGGCTCCCTCTCCTTATCCACATGTTTGGGTCGGGCCTGGAACGATGCCCAGGAGGTTGATGCAACTAAAAAAGATTAAAAGTTTATCATGGCCACATACAAAAGGAAATAATACCACAAAATGCAAAATATGGTCGGGACAATATATTAGCATGTGCACAAAGACCAAACATGAGCTTTACCCCTTATCATTATGGCCATCACCCTGGTTCCTAAGGCCTCTATGAGTGACCCCTTCATCATTATGGAACCCATGCATGTCCCATCCCTTGGTGGGAGATGAATTGCCCCACCTTAAGAGGGTATCCACTGCTTATACCATACACAACATGCTCTCATCTCCTGGAGCCCCGAGCGATATAATAAAAGAAAAATCAAGAGAAAGCAAAATGAAAATGAAGTGTTGAGAATTCAATAGGGCAATGTATATGTTAATTCTCTTAACTTGATAACTATTTGTGTTACCTTTTTACTTATTAGCTTTTATCTTTCTTATTCCAATGTGCAATACATCAAACAACTACCAAAACCAGTAAGACCAACGACATAGTATATAGGTTGCAAGCCAGGGCCAAAACCCCTTTTATCGAGGGGAAAACCCATAAAATCTCTTCTTATCTTTCAGATCTTCCAATTGACGAATACCATGTCCTAGACTCAAACAAATACCCTCCAATATCAAGTCTTCATTGGCCTCCTAATGAAATATCTTCTACCTCCCAGTAGATCCGAAATTTTGCTCCCCAATAATTGTTGCAACTGTTGTTGCTTCTCTAGGAGACTTCGATCTCCCTCTAACTGCCCCCTTGACCTTGCTTGCCTTGACTTGAGTCCTAGGGCTAGTAAGATTCCCTAAGAGACCTTCACTTACCTTCCTTTCTCTCTTGCTTCCAAAATCGAACCTCAGACTTTCCTAGCGCAAAAACCCTAACTTCGCACTTCCAGAAGAATGGAGAGAGACCCAAACACTTAGATTTCTTCGTCCTTATCTTCTTCGCACTTCCGACTTCGACTTCCTTCTTCTGCTTCCTTTGCATAAGAGATGAGCGAATGAATGATTCAAGTGGAGGACGAGTTCCTCTTATATATAGGCTTCCTCAAGGGTGGATGCAGCTCTTCATGTAGGCCGACTTGACAGCTCATTAGGTTGACTCGATCTTGGAGATATTTTGACATTTTCAAGACAAAAAAAAAATTTACAATATATAATATGGCCATAGGGTCTTCCATAAATGACAATGACTCTTATACCTAGGACAAACCCTAGAAGCACTCAATGGGTGCTTGACCTATGAAATAAAATAACTTGATCATGAAACCCATGCTTCAACAATAATAATAATTTATTTTTCATTCTGCATTTACAAGAATACATTTCATACTAATGAAGACCAAACCTAGTTACACATTTTTCAACACTCCCTCTTAACTAGGGAGGTATTCATTAGAGGTACACAGGCATTTTCAACCTGAAGAGACCTCATAAGAAGAGTCGGATTGGTAACCCATACTGTCTAGCATCATAATAACCAACATTGTCACATAGAAAGGCCTTAACTAACAACTCTATCTCTCCACAAGATCAGCGCACAACGCTAGCGAGACCAATGATGTATAGACACCATCATCATTGTCTCTCCAGGGTACGTACCCCACCTGGGTGTTCACAGTGTATGACCTCCAATTGGACTATTCTTATCTTGGGTAGCTAATCCTCAAAGAATATCGGCCCACGACTACTATTGTCTTGAATTCCCTACCACATTCTCAAAGAGTATCGAATGCCAAATGGTTACCCAATCCTCCATTCTTTCTTCCCAAGTGAAAACAACAATGTTATGTCTATCTCTCCCTTTCAATTAGGGAGGACAAATCCACCAAACCAAGCTTGTCCCTTAAGTAAACAAGCTTCTTGTTTGGAAGTGATTTCGTCAATATGTCAGTGCCCTACTCATCAATGGTATATACCTACTCATCAGTGTAGATATAACATAGCTACACCACAACCATTTTGTACTAGCTCTCATATATAGTGATACTTGTTTGTTGATATGCTTTGTCTTCCCATGGAACACTGGGTCCTCAGATAAACGAATACAACTTTTGTTATCACAACGTATCACTGTAGGGTTCATCAGTCCTTCAAACAAGTCAGATAGCAACTTCCTTAACCAAATTGCTTCCCTGCTAACTTCGCATGTTGCAACATATTCAGCGTCAACACTACTCAAAGCAAAAATGTCTTGCTTTATGCTCCTTCTTGAGACCATAGAGGGTTCTAGACTAAACATCCTCTCGTAGTGCTTCTTCCATCCTGTTCACTATCTCCCCAGTTAGAATCTGGAGGGATCCACAGGGCTTGATTCAGAATTTCTTAGTCTATTCAAGTTTGTGATCATCGAGTGGTCATAGTTTCATAGTCCATGATGTCAAACTTCTTCAGTATCTCGATCACATACTTTCCTTGACCTACCAGGCTTCTAGTCCCACATAGTAATGCATTAACCCAAGATCATTCATGTCAAACTCTACTGCCAATTGCTTCTTACATTTTTCAATTCGACCTTCTACACCTATCAAGAGAAGATCATCTACATACAGAAGAATAACTAGAGGTTCATTGTTTACAACCTTAATATAGAGGTTTGAGTCAATAGAACTTTTTATTGAAGCTTAATCTATGGAGGTATGCATACATCCTAGCATACCATGCTCTCGGTGCTTGCTTGAGGCCATATAATGCATTCTTTAATCTGCAAACATATGCCTTCCTATCTTTGACTTCAAATCCCAAGGGTTGTTCTATATAGACTTCTTCATCTATATGCCATTCACAAATGTAGTCTTGACATCCATTTGGTGGATGTTCCATCCCATCGATACTGCCGGTGAGACTAATGATCAAATCGTTGTATATCTTGTTGTTGGAGCAAATGTTTCTTCATAGTCGATACCTTCAAGTTGTGAGAACCCTCTAGCCACAAATCTTGCTTTATACTTATCTATGCTTCCATCAGCTGCATGCTTGATCTTATCGATCCATCAGGAAATAACCACAGATTTGTCTTCAAGCCTAAGTACGATTTCCCAAACTCCTTTCTTCATTATAGATTGATATTTATTCTTCGTTCATGGCATCCTTCCATTCTCGATGTTCTACAACCTCTTCAAAGGTGGATGGTTCTGCTTCTATTAATTTTGTCATGTATGCAGCATACCTAGAATATTTCTTGGGTCTTTTACTTTCTCTATATGATCCTTGAGCTGCCCCATGACCTTTTGCATCAAGTTGCATAGACTTCAACCATTTAGGTCTTTTCCTTGTCTCTTGAATGACCACAAGTTGAGCAGGTTCACTAGGTCCTTCTTCTTCATGGTGAGATTCTTCTCCTTCCTTGTCAACTTCTTCCTCAAATATAGGAAGTTCTTCTTCATCAAAATTTGTCGAAAGTTCTTTTGATTTCTTAAATGCTATGCTCTCGTCAGATATGACATCACAACTAACTTCAATGTGATGTCCATCTTTCATATAGATTCTATAGGCTTTCAATGAGTTACTATACCCAACAAATATGCCCTTCACACCGGAAGGATCCAACTTCTTTCTTTTGTCCTTTGGTATATGAATATACACAAGACATCCAAAGATTCAGAGATGATCTACGAATGGCTTTTTCCCAGTGAACACTTCTTCCGGAGTTTTGTTATCTAGAGATCTGTGGGGACATCGATTTTGTATGTAAATTGTTGTCTTTGTTGCCTCACCCCACGGAAACTTGGGTAGATCTTGATCGTGTAACATTGCTTTTACACTTTCTTCAATGGATCTGTTCTTTCTTTCTGCAACCCCATTTTGTTCAGGATTGTATGGAACTATCATCTCCCTCTTAATCCTAGATTCCTTGCAAAATTCTATAAATTTATAATCTCTTTGGATGTATATTCTCCTTCATTATCAGATCTTAGTATCTTGATTCTTCTTTCTATAAGGTTCTCCACTTCAGCTTTGAATTCTTGAAATTTAATAAATACTTCATCCTTGGTTTTCATTAAGTAAACCCAGGTCTTTCTTGAGTGATCATTTATGAATGTGACATAATAAAGATGTCCTCCAAGTGATTTTGGAGTCATAGGGCCACACACATCAGAGTGAATGAGATCCAAGATTTCTTTCGACCATGAAGCACTGCTTCCAAATGGTCTCTTGGTATTCTTGCCCAATGCACATCCTTTGCAGACACCTTCATGATCCTCCTTTAGATTTGGTATTCCATCTACTATGGAATTTAGAGTTGGAAGTATTTTGAAATGTAGATGACCAAACCTTCAGGGCCAAAGTTCACATGGACTAATCTCAGTGTGAACTAGGGCATGGTTTATGGGAGATATTACCCTGTAGAGCCTTCCTTCTCAGGTACCAATCACTTTTGCTTGCTCTATGCTTGAGCCCTTTGACCATACCACTACTTTACCATCAATGAAGGCCACTCTATCTCCTTTATCTTCTAAGCTTGAAATAGAAAGTAGATTTTTTGTGCAAGTCTGGAACAAACAAAATGTTGTTGAGGTGGATGGTGCTTCCATCTTCGAGCCTTATGGATGTTGATCCAATGCCTTTCACTAGATAGCTTTTGTTGTCTCCACATTCCACAGAGTATGCAGATTATCCTTTTGACAAGGTCTTCAGTTGGTGGGGGTGACCAGTGATGTGCCTTGATGCACAACGATCAATCACCTAGATGTCTTCATCTTGGAATGTCCTAGAGAGAGTCGAGAAGAGTCCTTCATCCCTTTCTTTCAGTGATACCTTCTTTGAAGAGAATATGAGACTCCATACTTCTTTGATACCTTTCTTGAGATGGCTTGCAATCTTCTTGATGACCTTCTTCATTGTAGAGGAGATCTTCATGATGCCCTTAGAGAACCAAAGCTCTGATACCATGTTGAGAATCCAATAGGGCAATGTATAGGTAATTCTCTTAACTCGATAACTGTTTGTGTTACCCTTTTACTTATTAGCTTTGATCTTTCTTATTCCAATATGCATGCAATACATCAAACAACTACCAAAAACAGTAAGAACAATGACACAATATATAGGCTGCAAGCCAATGCCAAAACCCCTCCTCTTGAGAGGAAAACCTATAAAATCTCTTCTTATCTTTCAGATCTTTCAATTGACGAATACCATGTCTTAGACTCAGACAAATACCCTCCAAGATCAAGTCTTCCTCGACCTCCTGCTGAAATATCTTCGACCTCCCAATAGATTGAAATTATGCTCCCCAGTAACTGTTGCCACTGTTGTTGCTTCTCTAGGAGACTTTGATCTCCCTCTAACTGCCTTCCCCTTGACCTCGCTTGCCTTGACTTGAGTCCTAGGGCTAATAAGATGCCCTAAGAGACATTTGCTTGCCTTTATTTCTCTCTTGCTTCCAAAATCGAACCTCAGACTTTCCCAGCGCAGAAACCCTAACTTCGCACTTCTAGAAGAATGGAGAGAGACCCAAACACTTTGACTTCTTCGTCCTTCTCTTCTTCGCACTTCCAGAAGAATGGAGAGAGACCCAAAAACTTCAACTTCTTTATCCTTCTCTTCTTCACACTTCCTTCTTCTCCTTTCTTCGCATAAGAGATGAGTGAATGAATGATTCAAGTGGAGGACAAGTTCCTCTTATATATAGGCTTCCTCAAGGGTGGACGTGGCTCTTCATGTAGGTCGACTTGACAGCTCATTATGCCTACTTGATCTTGGAGGTATTTTGACATTTTTAAGACAAAATAAATTTTTCTTTACAATATACAATGTGCCCATAGGGTCTTCCATATATGACAATGACTCTTACACCTAGGACAAACCCTACAAGCACGCAATGGGTGCTTGACCTATAAAATAAAAGAACTTGAGCATGAAACCCATGCTTCAACAATAATAGTAATTTCTTTTTCATTTTACATTTACAAGAATACATTTCATACTAATGAAGACCGAACCTAGCTACACATTTTTCAACATGAAGAAGGGTGAAAAAACAAAGGTCAGGTAACTCATGTACCATGATTGCTCCCTCATAGATCTATACATCCAAATATGTGGACATCCCTCATCATTACCACCCTTGAATCGATGGCATTTTTCCTTGAGACCCCTGTGTCCCAATCCACCTCACCATTATTCACATGACCCCTATCACTTAAAAATGTACATTAGACATGTCTTTCCCTTTAGGGGTTGGGAACACCTCATAAGGTTGTTTATTAGTCACTCCTACCTAGGGAGGTAACACCATTACATGCTCAAAGCCCCAAATTTGGAAGGGAAGCCCATATGAAGTTTCATTTGTGCCTTGGATTAACAAGCTTGGTTTAGTTAGATGCACTAATGAATCCCTGATGGTGAATACCTAATGATGAGGAGAAGCATTGGATCTTATGCATAATTGGAAAGTGGTTCATCATGGGCTAGGAAACTTAACTGAGGCCCAATCCCACCAAAGGATCATATTGACACTTGTAGGGGATGCGTTGAGAGCCATGGGTTTCCATCATGTGACAGAGCATTATCTCATACCATGGCAACCACAACACCATCAGCAGCTTGTTCATTGCCCCACATTATCCACGAGATGATGCACTTGGACCAACATTGCCCCCAGTTGGATTAGCAATGATTACAGGGCTTGGCAATTGATTTGAGGCCAAGAGGAGGTTTGCCTCACTCTTGAAAAGCGGGAGGGCAGACATCATCTTCAAAGCCCTCATTTTGGAGCAATCTACAGGCTTATGATTCACCGGGATACCCAAGAGCCACTTTGGAGCACCACATGATGATTTACATAGAGATCAAGGGGCCACCCCCATGTCTATCATTCATGGAGCCCTCTCTCTCATCATGGCACCCTGAGGACTCAACAAGGGCCTCCAACAACCCTTCTACATCACAATTTCATTAGCCCTTCTACATCACAATTTTATCATTTCAGCTCACTTATGGATGGCTTCTTCATCACTTTATTAGCTACTTGGTGGGCTTCTCACTAAGATTTGTATTTTTCACATTATTTTATAATTGTTAGGGGCTAATTAGGCTAAATCAAATGAGGGTCATTTGTGAGAGATCATCATCATCACTTGGAACTTCTCTCTTGTGCGAATTTCGCACTTTCCTTTGAGATGCTAATTGGAGATCTTTTGATGCATTTTGATATATTTGGGAGCTAATTTTTTTATTTCTCTTGGAGTTGTTTCTTTTTTATTTCTACTTGGAGATTGAAGCATTGCATATATCTTTTGTTATCATGTAAGTGTTATTTATTGAAGATTTTCTTGAAATAAAGTCTAATGTGTGGAATTATTGGAACTAGTTAGATCTTTTGTGCCCTCTTTATTGAATATCATGGAAAAGATTGTTAGATTGTAAATTGCACATGTTATTGAATAACAAGTAGATGAATGTTCCTAGTGGATTGAAATTTGTTTCTCTTCCATGGAAGTCCATAGATCTTGGTTGGGTAAATGTTAAAGAGTGGTCGCTAGGGCATTTACCTTTTAGCCTCCTTGAAGATGAATTTGGAAAATCTTACATCATCATTAACTTCATAAGCCCAAGGAATAGGCACTAGTTCAAGCAAGATTGGTGATCAACCTTCCCTTCTTTCTCTTTTTCCTCTCTCCAAAATTTCGGCCCTTTTCCTAGACGGTCTAGCTAGAGCACCCTGCAATAATCTTTAGAGGTAAAAATTCTCAAATCTACTTGGATAGAAACCTGTGTTGGTGTCTCCTCTAAAGGATCTCAAGGTTTGGTAGATTTCTCACTATCAGATCTCTAGAAATCTTATGTCCTAAGTGTGACCTTGAAAGGAAGCCTAGTTGGTTTTCCTTGGTTAAGGTGGTCTTCTTCAAGGTCTTATGAACATAGTATTCGGAGGAATAAATATTACCAGACCCTTTCTTTTGTCTTACCTCGACCTAGTGAGCACCTTGGAGGAATTTCTTCCCATGATTATTCATCAACCCTAGGTCTTGTGTGGGTCCTTTCTAGGTTTCTCAAGTATAGAGAAAGCCTATTTTAAAGTGATAAATCATCTTGCAAAGCTACTCGAGAGGTCCTATATCATATTGGAATTCTTGACCTTAGGTATACTAATCATCATTGAAAATATCAAGCCCTAAGTCTAGATTTTCCTCCTAGGGCTTTCTCAAAGAGCCTCTAGCTTCATTGAAGTATTGAGCCCTTCTTGAGTTTCTCCTTGAATAACTTAGAGGAATCATTTCACATAGATCATTGACTCTTCATTTTCAATTGATTCCTACCCTACTGAGACTCCTCCCATCGGTGAAAGACCATAAAGAGCAAGGGACACTGACTGAGATGACAATGGGTCTTTGTCTCATTGTGGTCATTTGGTCTAGTAGCTGTCCCATAGATTCCCCTCCTAGGACCCCTGCTAGATTGTGTGGCAACAAGCAACAATAAAAACAACGTCAACAATAGAAGGAGAAGAGGTCTTGCTGCCCATGCAAGTGCTGAAGAGACCTAGTGCCCTCAAAAGAGGTCCAAGAACACAAGGTATGACATTAATGTTGCTAATACTCAATCTAAATATTTTCATGCTGTTGCTCTTTCTAGTTCATCTTCCAATAGCATGGATATTTGGTTGGTGGATAGTGGTGCATCTAGACATTTTACTCAACATCGTGAAGTTCTCTCAAATTTGATCGAGAGGGAGAAAAATTTTAAAATTCTACTTGGGGATAATTCTTCTCATCTTGTCAAAGGACCTGGTTATATTTCTTTTCAGGGTAAACCATTCATCTACAAGATGTGTTGTATGTCGCCAAGCCTAAAGAAGAATCTTGTCTCCATTTCTGCTTTGGAAGACAAAGAGTTTAGAGTAGCATTCATCAATAGAAAGTCCTTGTTTTGCCAAGGAGATCTAACCTGAGAGCAACCTTCACACTTGGTATCTGAAATGAAGGCCTATACAAAGTTTGTGGATGACCAATTGAAGCATTGGTCCATGACACCACTAATCAATGTGAGCTTTGGTAGCGAAGATTTGCACACCTTCATTATAACGCTTTCCCTGACTTAAGCAGGATGGTTACAGGGATTCCCAGAATTCAGGTTGATCATGAAGATGTATGTCAGGGATGTGCTAATGAAAAGAATATCAAGGGACCATTCCCCTCTAGCAACAGCAGATCTAAAGAGATTCTTCAACTCATTCATTTTGACCTTTGTGGGCCCATGCCGATGACATCTCTTGGAAGATACTTATATTATATTATCTTTGTTGGATCTTCTACTTGACGGCCAAGGATCAAGCTTTCAGCCTGTTTAAGGAATTCAAGGCTCTTGTGGAAAATCAAACAAGGAAAAACATCAAGATCCTGAGGACTGATAATGGAGGTGAATACACTTCAAATGAATTCAAATACTTCTTCATAGATGCCGAGATTAAGAGGGAGGTGATTATTCCATACAACCCTCAACAAAATGGAGTTGTTGAAAGGAAGAACATGTCCATCTTAGAAGCAGCCAAAGCCATGATTCATGATTAAAAACCTCCAATGTTTCTATGGGGAGAAGCTACAAACACTGTTGTGTATGTCCAAAATAGGAGTCCTCATCCAACCTCAGGGGACAAGACTCCTAAAGAAGTTTTTACATGTGTGAAACCGTTAGTGGGACACTTGAGAATATTTCGTTGCCCTATCTATTTTCATGTGCTAAAGGAGAAGAGGTCCAAGCTAAAAGCTTCGAGAAAGAAAGGTACGCTTGTTGGCTATTGTGAAAATTCTATAGCTTATAGGATATACGTGCCAGGTGAAAGGAACATTGAGTTCAACTAGAATGTGACTTTTGATGAAGATGTTACCCTTGGAAAAGCAAGGGACTCTCATGTCCTTGCCAACACTGAGAGAAGAGGTGATTCTATGGATGAAGATGCAAATCCATCCATGCTCGAGTTGGACTTTGACGATGAGCCTATGGCACCCCATGGATCCTTTGGATCCTCCTCCATGTGATCCTCCCACAAGGAAGAGACCTTTGTGGCTTCGTGATACATTATACGATCCAAAGAGACACTTAGCCTCGAGAGGCACTTTCAGAGAAAGAAAGCAACCTCGTAGATATCAGGGATATGTTGCATTGATGAGTGGCATTGTTATTTTTTGTATTATCAAAGGTGTTCTAATCTCGAAACTTTGTGGAGAGGCTAAAAAACATGAGTTCTCCATAACCCAGAAACGAAATCGTTTCTGGAACTTCCACATAGAAGTGTCTCAATTAGATTATTAGCCTATTTTTAAATATTTCCTAAATTTAAACTTAGGGAATATGGTTAATTAATCAGAATTAATTGAGATAAGATGTGAATCATCTAGAAACTCACATGGATCAACAAAGAAATAATTTTGGCCCTTGATTAAGATTTAATCTTGGTCGTTGGAGGTCCAACAAAGGATTATAAGAAGAAGTTGATGGGTAGATGGAGAAGACATTGGATATACTTGTGGGGTTCGATTTCTCTGGCAGTTCGATTTCAAAGAAGCAGCAGTAGTTGTTGGAAAGCTAGAGAATGAAGCAGGGACAGAGAGGGGCAGGGACAGTGAGTCTAGAGGAAAGTTTTCCAGATCAAGAGAGTCAACTACAGGAGGTCGAGTTTCTTAGTGAGGTTGTGTTGTCCCAATGCAAAAGCTTCAGAGGCAGAGTTCAATTTAGCCAAACAGAGGGTTGATTCAGTTTTTGGAGGCTGGGAATATTTCCGGAAGGTGTCAGCGAATCATTCTCAGAGGCTGGAATGGGCAGATGACTTGATCAGTTACAGTTCCAGGGAAAGTGTCTTAGTGCTTGCGCAGATTTGACACAGAGGCTAATGCAGGTGTTTCGTGGAGCCCATTCAAAGCCAATTTCGAAGCTAGATCAGTGTCAGGTGAGACAAAATCTGTCTCGCTAATTTTTGTGCTAGTTTTTCCTGTAGTGGATTTGCCAGTTTGTGCATCTAGATTGTACTCAGAATTTCACTGCTGCATAATAATAAAACCCTCAGTTGTTGCACCAATTTTCCTAAGTTGGGTTTTTGCAAGGGCATTTGTCCAAAAATAACTGTGTCCATTATTGTGTGTGTGTGCTAGTATATTTCTCAGATTCCAGCACTATATTTTCTTCCGCAGTTTATTTGTGAAGGTTGCAGTGTGAATTATTTAGTATTTGTCGTAGCTGATAAATAGTTAAATTAATTAACAATTAGAAAAATAATTTCCAATTGCTATAATAGGATTTCAGTTTTGAAATTTTCACATGGTATCAAAGCGTGAGTGATCAGCCTGGAAGCTCAAAAGCGAAGAAGAGAATTTTGTTGTTCGGAGGGAGTAGCAGGTTGAAATTCTTGTAGGTTGCGCAATGTTGAGAAATTAAGGGCAATTTAAATATTCGATTTCCTGTAACTATGATAACTGCTTGTGATATTATTTCTTTAGATTCTTATTCTTATTGATTACATGAATTATTATCATCAACCAACTACCAACACAAGAAGATCAACGTGCACAAGTACACAAGATATTGGCACCAAGCCAGGGTAAAAACCTCTCCTAAACTTGACAGCAAAAAACCCTTTGAACTCTTTCTTATAGAATCTTTATTGAGAAGTTACATGACCCAAACATTGACTTAGAAATGTCTTCAACATCAAATGACAATTCCTCAAACATGTACCTAAACAGTTCTGCAGTTCTGGACAGTATGCTAGGTCTGGAACATAAATATGACAGTCAATGAATATGGTTTAGGATAGGCTCATCTAGCCTTCTCTAATCTTCACACTTCATGTAGACCCTTCATACATCTGACAAACTGTTGATTAGAGTTGGATCTGAGATTTCATAATGCCAAAGGTGTGACTGTTCTAGTGCAGCGAAAACAAAGTCTTCTTTTTCATAATGTAGGCACATGTTAGGGCTCTTCTATCCCTTTGTTTCCGTCAATCTCTTTGGCAATGGCTTCTACCTTCCAACTGCGGCTAGAATGGACCTTCAACCCAACGATATACTCATAAAAACATGAAGCCCTAGACAAGATCAAATGTTAAAATTTCTGTTTTCCCACCCCGGTTTTCAGTTTCTCCTTATTTCTCCCATGTAGTTAAATGCCCTTTCCCATAACCATACATTCAACAAGCTGAAAAAAATAAATTTGCTGGAAACACAAATTCTGGAAATTTTACAGAATGCTGGAAATTGCAGAAATAAAAATCAGCAGTAATAAACAGCCATTAAAACACATTAAAACACTGATAATTTTGGTCAATGTGACCCTGGAAAAACCCCCTGCAACTCTTGGGGAAAACCAGTTTGAGAGCTCTTCTTTATTTATGAAAAAAGCCTTTTTACAGCAAGAAAATATTCAGCAAAAATCAGCAAGCAAACTTTTACAACTTATCTCAGCCTTGCTGAAACTCAGCTTTGCTGAAAAACTGCCTTGCTGAAACTTCGTTGTTCTTACTCCGCTGCTGAAACTTCGCTGCTGATACTCCGCAGCTCACTGTCCAGAAATCTCCCTTGCTCTCTTGCTCTCCTTCTCTCAATCTGCTCATGAAAGAATTGAATCGAATGTGATCTTTTCCTCCTTTTCCTCCCTTAATATAACTCAAATGACTTTTGGGTGATCCAAGTGACTTTTGGGTGATCCCTAAATCCAATGGCTGAAATAGATTTAGATCAATGGCTGAGATTAAATGCACATTTAAATCTCACTTTCTATTTTTTAATTCACCCACTTTAATAAAGACCCACTTAGTCATTTATTTCCAAAGTCACTTTTCCTTTCTAATTTTTCATTGACTTTATAAAAGTCACTTTAAAATTAGACTTAGTAACTTTATCACTTAAAGTCACTTTTAAATTAGATTTTAACTTTATAAAAATTATAAAGTCACTTTAGGAGAAAAATTAAAATCTTTTGGACACTTTTCCCTAGGCCAAAGATCAAAGCCTAAGGGAACCACCTGTCCTCCGGTACCAAATTTCAACACTCCCTCTTACAGAGGAAGGTGTTCCTCACCACACCCATCTTGTCTCTGAAGTAAACATGCTTGCCCCGTGGTAAGGCTTTGGTAAGAATGTCTGCTACCTGCTCATCAGTGGAAATATACTCAAGCTTCACAGCTCCCTTCTAAACATAGTCTCTGATGAAATGATATCTGATCCCGATATGCTTTGACCTGGCATGAAATACTGGATTCTCCGTGAGTTTAATGCAACCCTGATTATCACAGTAAATCACTGAAGGTCTCAACGGCTGACCAAATAAGCCAAACAACATCTTGCAAAGCCAGATGGCCTCACAACTAGCTAGACTGGCTGCCATATACTCTGCTTCTGCTGAACTCAGTGCTACTGACTGTGCTTCCCGCTGAACCATGACACTACTGCTGAACCCAACCCAAAACAGCACCCTGAAGTGCTCTTCCTATCAGAAGCACAACCTGCCCAATCAGAATCAGTGTATCCTACCAATCTCACTCCATCTCCCTGCCTGTAGTCCAGACCATAATCCACTGTCCCCTGCAAGTACCGCAAAATGTGTTTTGCAGCCACCCAGTGAACCTTCCTAGGCTCACACATAAACTGACTCATCGTGTTGACTGCAAAACAGATATCTGGTCTAGTGTTGACCAAATACATCAAGGAACCAATCAGCTGCCTGTACAATGTGGGATCCACCAACTCGGAATCCGAAGCATGAAGCTTCTTCCAGTTGGTGATCATCGGTGTCGACATGGGCTACAATCCTCCATGTGGAATCTACTAAGGATGTCCACAATATACTTCCCCTGCCCAAGGAAGAAATGCCCCTCCTCCTGCCACACCTCCAAACCCAAAAAGTAATGCATCAAGCCAATGTCCTTCATCTCAAACTCCATCGCAAGATCTCTCTTGCAGTGCTCTATGAGTCTCTCTGCACCTGTAATGACCAAGTCATCCACATACAGAACCAGAATGAGAGGCTCCTCACCTATCACAATAAAGTAAAGGTTCGGATCTGCCTCACTCTTTGTGAAACCCATCCCCTGCAAATAAGTCTATCCTGGAGTACCAAGCTCTGGGAGCTTGCTTCAGGCCATAAAGGGCCTTCTTCAGTCTGCACACATGGGACTCCTTCCCATGCACCTCAGAGCCCTGTGGCTGCTCAATGTACACCTCCTCCTGTAGGAAACCATTGAGAAATGCAGTCTTCACATCCATCTGGTGGATCTTCCAACCCATCTCTGCTGCTATCGATATAATGAAGCGAATCGAAGTATATCGAGCCACGGGAGCGAAGGTCTCCTCATAATCAACTCCCTCTACCTTGGAGAACCCTCTAGCCACAAACCTCGCTTTGAATTTCTCAATGCTGCCATCTGCAGCATGCTTTACCTTGTAAAGCCATCTGGAAGTAACCACGGACTTGACCTCAGGCCTCGGCACCACCTCTCAAACATCATTCTTCATGATAGAAGAATACTCCTCCTACATGGCCTCTCTCCA